>PPHD01010304.1:0-11769 GCA_002909625.1 Bambusicola thoracicus
ATTAAAAAAAAAAAAAAAACACCTAAATGCATTCTCGTACTTTGAATCTTCTCATTATATGCTTTATACCAAAATGATATTATTTTAACAGAATACTCAATTTCATAACAATGTGAAACACACTCTTTTGAATTACATTCTGTTACCATCTTTGATATTGCACAAGAAATTGGGTTCAACTCCTCATGCAAACAGATTTCACAGTCATATACACAGATGATAAACTGAAGTGGATTCTACGCTCACTACTACTCCTAACAGAGAGTTAAAGCAAATACCTTTTGTATTTTCTTAGGATCTTTCTGTGAGTTTTCTCTGAGGGGTACTTTTCCAAACAACTTCCAGCCCACATCATTTTGTTTTTCAAATCTTGCATTTTGCTTCCTGGTAAACAAATTCCTACAAAAAAAAAAAAAAAGAAAAAGTTTGATTAATAAAAAAGAGATAACATATTACAACAGGCAGAAGGACAGATAATTTGTCAACCTTATTCACCTTCAACCACGTATTCTAGCCACTATGGTTAGGGTGGCAGGGACTGATTCTCACCCTCAGGAGATATGCTATGCAGCACTGCCACCATACCAGGCAATGGACTTGGCTAAGTAAGAACTTTAACAGATAAAGAAGGTTTTTTTGTGACTTTCTGAAAGTTGTCTACTCTTTTAGCCTCCCTCCACAACTCTCATCTGAGTCTTTTAAAGTGAGAGTAAGAAATCTGTTGCTACGTACAGGTTCTCTACCCACCTGTTACAACAGACTGCTGGCAAGAAAATCACCACAAGGCTGCAGACACAGTAGCCTTTTACTGTATTTGATCTGTTTTTATAAAAGATTGTTTTCCTGGATAACCTTAAAAGCAGCTATCAAAACACATTAACTCTATTCCACCAAGCCAAAAGCTTTTTCACTTTTTCAATCAGCACACAGCTGTAGCACCTTCATACCACAGCTGCTTCCAGCCCAGCACTACTGTTTTTCCTCACTTGCAATCACTACTTTAAAACCCAATGGGCCAACCCTAGCAAGGACAGACTGTTTCTTATTCATTAAGTCTAGCAGGTTGGGAAATCAACGTTCCAAATGTGCTGAATACAAGTCCACAGTAGGAAAGGCACGCACAAAAACAAGTTATCTTTTCAGGCTACCTTGGCTCAGCTAACACAAACAGCATTGTAAGGACACCAACAGAGATCAAACTGCTGGGAATAGAGGAGAAACGTTTAATAGGAGGATAGTAATTGAGACAAGCATAGGGCACATGGCAACGTTCTTTAAAGTTAATAATGTGCACTGCTATCCTTAAATATGTCTATATTTACACTAATGATCACATGCTTCTGCATTGCAAGGGTACAGTTACCTTGAAACCGAAAGCAGGAACAGATTATCATATTAAAAGATAAGAGCAAGGTGGCTAGGTACAGAAATCACACAATTCAGTAACAGCTGATGTCAAAGCTAAGTATCGAGAGTAACTACATTTCTGCAAACTATACTGTTTTACCTCTAACTCCTGTGAGAAAATAAGAAATAGGATAAAGACACAGGGGAGGCAGCAAAGAAAAGAGAAACCTGATGACAACCAGCCTTGCTCCCCCTCTTCCCTTCCCCCGAACTCCTAATTCCACAGGTAAATTACTGGACCAACAGCATGGATTTGCTGTGTCCCTACAACTAAGTTGCTTCATTTCAGTTATGGAGCTCTCCAGTAGTTCACCATTAAAGTTATAATGCTACTTAAAGATGTATAAGCTAATTAGAGCATTAATCAGCAAGTTCAGCTACAGTGCTGCCACTACAACTGCTACTGTTGGGAAAGGAGACCATCATAAAAACAACTTCAAAGAAACATATTTCAGTTGGATTTGGTTTCTTTTCTTTATCATTTCCTTGACAATGACAATGTAAGAATCCATTTTCTTTGAGTTTAGTACCTCCAAGAGCTTAGGTGCGTATCTTTTTAACCCAGCCCAAGTTCAAATAAGGAAGACAGACAGATTATGAATTTACAGGATTGTTTGAGACAACTATGAGGGAAATAAAACTTTAAAGGGACAGATGTGAGTTTTTGGGGAAATCTGTGTTTTTATTTCTTAATTTTAAAGAAAAAAAAAATCAATAAAGTTCTAAAATCTATCTAAAGAAGGGAAGGAGGAAAATGAGACAGCAATAATATCCCCCAAATCACTCCAGAAAAATATGACTCACAGTACAAGATAGGTTGGTTGTTTTTGCTATAAGGTTACTACTTAGGAAGCAAGAAACTCAATTCATGACTACAAGCCAGCTGCACAGCAAAGCGGAACACCGGGCACAGCTGAGAGCCACCCAGGAAAGCACTCCTGCATAGCGTTTCCCTGCACATTCAAATCCTCTTTTGCAAATAAAAGCTTTCAGCACAATTTGTCAGAATGGCAGTAACATGAAAATTAGAAGAAGAGGAGCAGGCGATTTTCTTTCCCTATCTACTCACAGTAGAGGTTGCTTGCAAACGTCTATGCAAGCAATGATATCCCCAATCTCTCTGAAGGATTTTAAGAAGGGCAGCAGGCTGCAATACATCTTCATATTCACAGCAAAATAAAGACAAATTGGGATGATGAAGTGTAATAGCTCTCAGCTGGAAGTGCTGCTGTAAGACTGAGAATGAAAAGTCCATCTCAAGTAGTTGCTTTGAATTCAGTTCAGCAGTCCTAACGTTTCCTTTTAGAGACAGCACCGCAGTAAGTAATCTGTCCTATGGCTTATCTAGCAGATGGCACTGTGCTGTATCAGCTCACTGTTTTTTTTGTTTTTTTTTTCCATCTGTGCCATTTCTAGTGCAAGTTTTAGAGCAACCGGGCAACTCTTTCTCTCTTTGCACCATCAGTGATTTCCAGTTCAATCTTTTTATTTAATATAAAATGAAACAAAAGGACCTGGTGTGGTCAACATACAACTCCCACTCTGTACACAGCAACTCACTCCGCCTTTTCTTCTTTGCCGTCCCCACCCTTTGCCTAAATTCTGCTGCTTTGCTGGTATCCACGCTCTTCTCACACTCCAAGTATCTGAACTTCCAAAAGACACAGCATTATCAGAAGCCCAAAACTGGCACAATCAGATGTAGAACTGTAAACTACAACCGGTTCTTTTATAACAAATCAGAACATCCACGAAAAGGTCCTGATAAAGCCACTGCATGAGTGGAAGGAAGGAAATAACGTCTGCCATTTTTATGCATATGTCGGTATATACATACATATACAAATATAAGAGCAAGTAGTTCACAGCAAAAGCTTTCATTTGTCTGCTGCTATAACACTAAACGGTTCTTTTCCTCCCATACTTAGCTCCAGCAGATTAAAAATAAAACAGAAAAAACCCCAATAAACTGCTGAACAGCTTCACTCCTGAGTAAATACAATTCACCAAAGAACTCAGCTCTAGAGGTGACATGTTTAAGGAGATTATAGTTAATGGAAAATGTAGTAAGGAGCAAAAATTCTGTATTTGCAGAAATAGATCTTTTCACTGCAAAGAAAAGCTCAGAACTCCTACGGTAAAAGATCCTAAAATTTAATTACAAGTGCTTTAAGACAGAAGCTCATTTGAGATCTTAAATGTAAAAAGGGTTGGCGTGCCTGGAAAGAAAAGATCACATGCTGATGATTATCTCAGTCTCACTGCCTTCTTCACAGTCATTAGAGCACATCATGCTGATTTACAGCTGGGATATTAACAGGAATCACTGACACAATACATTATGTCTGCTGTACCATTACTGTGGAACCATTAAAGTGTCATGGGTTTCATTTGCATTCCCATCAAACACATGCACTATTTTACACTAAATGTCTGCAGCTGCTTATTTTAGCACAGAAGTTAAGTATTTCAAATGCAAAATGACTTTTTGCACCATGCCTTAAAAACACGATTTGGCACCAAATAAGTGTTTAAACTTCTCGTTTTAATTGAGCTGTGGAGATAAGATAAAGTTACCTGAGTGGAGATAACTGTATTGCAGAGCCAGAGTAAGCGCTTACGTACATACATGCATGTAACAGCCTGCGATAGAAGAGAGGCTCAAAATTCTCCCCCATGAACATGCACAGACTGCACCACTACTGTACACTGAGCTGTCCAACCACTAGTTTTGCGGGGAGTAGGGGAAGGTAATACTAATAGTTGTGTTCAGCAGGGTCACGAAAAGCTTATTTCTGAGTAAAACCTTAGAACCACTTCACTTTGGTTCTATAAGCACTCTTGAGGTAAAGTTACTGAACAGCTGCCACACAGATTACACATTCACATATTGTCATTATTTTTGTCACCTTCCCTGTTGTCGTAGTCACACTGAAGCCCCAAACAAATGAAAATTATTAAAAAAAAACAGAGGCAGATGCTGACCCAACCCACACGTAAGACTGATGCAATACGTTCACCCAAAATTCATTTGTAATACCATGTACATTTTTGTTATGAGTGTTAAAAACACACACAACATTTGCTGCTCTCCAGACGCATGCTCCATTCACACTTTAATTAGTCTTCTGGTTAAGATGGTTATTTTAAGAAGACAAAATAATAACAGTCGTATGAATTAACAACTGGAAGAACTTACCAGCCTAATGAAGAGAACAGATGAAAGATAAGGGCAATGAAGTCAGTTCAGAAGGTTCAGATTTTGTACAACAGAATTATCTTCAGAAGTAATTTCAAATGGGTATCAAACTTGTGGGTACTCTTAAGAGGCAAATCACATTTCCTTCAGCTGCTTCTGGAGGAAGATCTTGAAATTTCCCATATCTCCAAATTAAGTGTGAAGAGATCACTCAGGTCTTGAGCTCCTCAGTCTACGTAAAGGCAAACTGGAATGCAAAATCAACTTTCTAAAGCATAAAGAGAAACTGCTCTTAAGAGCAGGTACACCCACATGTTTAGCACACAAGCACTGCGTAAAAGAGATGCCTACTCAAACATGACTCCCCCAACGCACCCAGAAACCTACACTGAAACAAGGAGTTTTGAGCAACGTACAGCATGTAAGAAGCAAAAAGTATATGAAGAAAAATTGTACTAAATATTTGCTGCAGAGCGAGCAAAAGTGTCCAGCCATCTTTCCTGGTACAGTACAAATTCAACTAACACTATTAGGGTAACACACCCACCCAGATCACCTCTCAGCCAACCCACACTTTACGAATACACACACACACACATATCAGAACAGAGCATAATCAAGAAATGTCCAAGTATTCTGGCCACGGAAAAGAACCTTTGACAACTAGTTAAAAGCCAGCCTTTGAATAAGAGTCCAAATTCAGATACAAAAGCAGTGTTTGGAGAATTCTATCTCACAGATCACCACAGGCCAAGGTGAATGATGAACAATGCTTGGTTTATGGATTAAAAAATCCAACAGAATTAGAATCAGAAAGTCTAGAAGTAGACTTCCCTGATGACAAATCATCTTTTAAATCCATATCAAATTTTATGATCAAATTTCTGACTACTGACACACCAGCACACTCTTCAGTATGATCCAGACAAAAAAAGAAGAAAAAATAAGAAAATTGAGGTTTAATAAACTAAAACTCGAGAGGACTACAGGGTTCTGTGTTCACCTTTTTTTCTTAGAGGGTACCCCTCATTTCAGAAAAGCACAAAGCAGAGCTGCTTGTACTGAAGTGTAAAGACATGATAAGATAAGCAAGACTAATCCCACGTTTGGCATTAAAAATGGCTGTAGCAAAATAAGAAATACTGTGTGTGTGGATGATGTGCAGTGCTAATCCAGAATGCAAACGCTGTGGACTTCTCAGAAACACGAGTTTCTGCCAGTTAGGACTCCCATACAGAAGCAACTTCTGGGTCTAAGTTCATTGCATTAGATTCAATCAACTATAAATAATGGTTCCTTACAAGCTGGCAAAATTCCCAGTTACTCTAATGTTATCAGAATAACCCAAATTTCTATTCCCAGAGACTGATGGAGGATTTCATCATTGATCTAAAGCATCACCGCTCCACAAATCACAGGCCAGATGAATACATGAAACGTCACTCCAAACAAAAAGCTTAACCTCAGTCAGCAGTAAAACCTTCCAGCAGTAAAGACTGACCAGAGACTGGGATCTGTTATCGGATCAAAAGAGAAATGATTAGAAGCCCTACTTAACTGTAAGACTACCTGTCTGGTTTGGGGCCCCTGGAGTAAAATAAACATCAAAATCTGGAGGAAGTCCATCAGATGATCACCGTAACAGCTGGGTGCTGACACATACACAAATGGAGATGCTGAGAGGTGGTTCTGTTGAGCCTGGATGATCACCCCCAGAGACAAACACAGCCACTGAAGCAAGTTGCTGCAAGATAAATTCCAACTGGATAAAAGGAAAAGTTGGAGTGTCAGTGGCTCAATCACAGACGACAACATCTTGTAAAGGTATCTCTACATTCGGATATGCCCACAGCTGACCAGACAAGGCCTTGAGCAACACGGGCTAGAGCTGAAGTCAGCCCTGCACTGAACTGGAGGTCAGACCAGATGGCTCCAGAAGCCCCTTCTGATCTGAACTGCTCTGTGATTCTGTATTTCAGAAATGCTACAGCTCAGGATGGGAAGTCCAAGCACTAAGTACACAGATCCAGTCTTACTCATGGTTGTTACCAAGTTCTTGCATTTGTTCTGTCCAGTGTCAGGGTAAGACATGAGTGACTCTTCATCAACTGGGCCGTTTTTACACTGTTTTCCTTAACAGTACGGCTGGAAAACTTACGAAGTAGTTTTCTTAATGACTACAAAGCCATGCTCATGATGGATAGCTGCTTAAAACAACAATGTAGCTAATGCCAATATTACAGTATAGGAATAAGAATTCTTTTTTGTTTGTTTGTTTGCCATGCAGCAAACTCAAATCTACTTAACAGAACCTACATCAGCCAGAGCAACACCTAACAACACCTATCCCTGCTCCAGGAAGTCCACAGTCTCTGCACACTATTTCTACCAAACAAGTCTTTGTCCATACATTGAATTCTGTTGAAAAACCATTTCTTCTTGAAGCCTTTTAGCACCTGTTTTTAAACATCTTATGTGGAATCCAATTTCCCACAGATTACATTGCACTGGCAATGGTAGTCAAAAATCAAGGAGAGAGAATACAATAGCTATTTATTTGGGGGCAATTTCTTAAGGTCCAAGTAACATAGCAGGTTTCTGTGGGTTGTTTTTGTGGTTTGCTTGTTTTTATGATTTCTGAACTTAGGATAACTTTGAACAGTTTACATTACGGATAAGGAAGTGAGGAAACAAAGTCAGCTGAACATTCAGTGCTCCTTTGATTAGATAGCGTCACGTGGCAGCGACTGCGCTGATGGTCTTCCTCTTTCCCAAAGCTCCTCAATGCTACTCAGAGCTCCCAAAGCTCCCCAGTGCCACTACTCACAGCTCCTTTTAGCACAGGGAAGCATGATAAAACGTCATGCAAATTAACCTAAGGCACAAAGGCCATCTAACTCACTAACCTCCCTCAGAAACAATCACAACAAAAGCAGAACTCAGTTCCACTCACCTGACATTTTTACATACAACTATCAAAACGCAAATAATTCTCACTTTCTCTGTTCAAAAGCAAACACGCAGAACTGAACAAGTGCAAGCTTTCAGAAAGGCGGCCTCACATGGGGGAGAACAAGGAATGGATTAAAAAAAAGCATTATAGCTGAACGTTACAAGCAACACGCAATGCTCCCTGTGCTAACAAAGCACGCTCACTAGATGGTGCAAGTCTTTGGTAATTCTTCCTACCAGCCACTAAAAAAAGTACTATATTGTAAATAGTAACCGTATGGCAATAACTTACTGCACCACTGCTGGGAAAACAGAAAACAATCACCAAAGAGCTGCCTTGCAGATTTGCACCTAACTTCCATAATGCAGAAGTAGTTTCAACAATTCTCGCCAGTTCTGTCGCTGAATAACTGAAAAGTTTTTCACAAACAGGAATTTAAATGAAGAAGATTTTATCTCCAATAGCAACTTTCATTTATGCTGAAAGAGCAACACCTCGAATCAGGTTTAAAGCACAATTTAAGGAAGAAATAATACAATAGAAATTGTAAAGTTATGTTATTGCATAAGAGGAAAACACGGATTAAGATGTACAAGGACAGTTTAAGTTCAACACCTAGTGGAGAACAGGCTGCATGACAAAGTTCCCAGCTTCACACAGGGAAACAGAGGACAGGAATTGTGAAACATGTACCACGTCATTTTCAACAGCTGTCAGCTTTCTTTATCGAATGAAAAAGGTTATTATCATTATAGAACTCCAACTCTGCATCTGTGAAAGATTTGCATTTAAAAGTGTTTGTTTATTTCAGGAAAATTCTGTAACTTCTCTTCTGTTCTCAGGAGGTATTACAGTAAATACAGATGAGGGGAGTTTCAAGCAGACAAAGTGCCTTTCAAGTAAAGGCCATCCAAAACCACACGGGGAATATTGAAGCACCTGTTTGCCTTCTTCCTTCTCAAGTCTCTTCCCTGTCCTTTCAGATCCACACTACTGACAACGGTTAGTTCAAAAGGTGCCCCAACAAAGCCGTGGGGCAGGAATGAAGCTGCCACTGAATCCCCCCGACCCTTCCAGCAAGTGAGTGAGTCTCGGGAGATGGACTCTACAGCACATAGTCTCTTTAATAGTCTTTATTTAACATAAAACATACTGAGGGGTTTCTGAAGTTTAAGATTTCAGATGATTCACTTATAATTATTGTCATACTTTCTCTTATCTTCTATGGCCAGGGAACTCCCGTTTTGGAAAGATGAAAGTGGTCAATCAACACTATAAAGATCCTGGTTATTTTACCTTCCTTTTAACATCAGAATTTTCCAAGTACATTATGCTGTGCTCTCGTTACAAACAAGAAATGGCATTACAAAGAGACCATACTCAATAATGCAGTGGACTTATTTGTGGCATCACTGGACCCAGCTCCTTGGGTTCAAAAATCTCCCAATTACGTGACCAGTCACACACGTGTGTATGTGTATGAGATACATACAATTCACATGGCTTTAGGCTTAATACTGAAACCACCAGTTATGACTTTGAAATGTAAGCTTTTTTTTCCGTCTTCTACTAGGAATTTGTTCTTCTATGTATGGGATGTGATGCCAATCCACCTCCAGATTTTCTCTCTCAGAAACAGACGGTTCTTTGGAAGCACTGAAACCTAATATTCCTCTTTAAGCCCTTACTGTTATGCATAGTCTCTGTTCTCTGCAAAAGCTCCCTGAGATCTTGCTACTTAGAAAATTGGGATCAAAAACTTCTATGAACAGCCTGAAAAAAATAGGATCCAGATTCCAGGAACAGAACATTCATAGTAATGGATTAAGTAAAGAGTGAGGATTCCTATATTCCCTTAAAAAGGATGGGAAGCTCATGGCTTATTACTTAACTAAGCACAGCCCTAGAAGAACCTCTGCATGTAACCATGAAGAGTCTCATCCTCACTCTCTAAAGTGAACAATGAAAAGCATAACTTGTACAGTAAAATCACAATGGTTCTGACCAAAGCTGGTTTAAAAATGAGCCTTTTAAAAGCCTGTTTCAGCAGCACAGTACAGAAGCAAAGTACAAAGGTGGAATTCATTAACCAACACTACCGCGGGTCAGCAGGACAAAGGCCCAAGCCAAGGCACCGAACCTTCAGTCTCTCAGCCAATTATTTCTTATCACTATTTCTCAAGCCAAATTCCTACATACACTCAAATTAAGGAACTGAATTCAAACTTATGCTTTATGCAAAGGATTCCAGCCCTATGGAGTTGATCCATATACGCACAACTCCTGAAAACAACCTGATGCCAGGTTTCTTCTGCAGTAGTCAGCGTTACAGCTGCTTTCCAAAGCAATAATCCCTTCTTGTGCACTAACCTGGAGCCTAATGACAGCTACCAGTGCACGCAGCCGGTCCACGTGATGCCTTAAGCTCTTTCAAGAAGTAAGGTGCGTAACAAAGCAGAAAGCTACCTCATTTTCTCACTCTGGATCTTCCTGCCACACCCAAGGAGGCATGTAACAGCCTGAGGAGACCATTGGACCTTTCAAAACCTGGTACTGCAAAAGAGAGTAACCGAGTCTCAGCATAAGTCCAGGAAATTTCTTCACCGTCGTGCTTACAAAGGTAGAGCAGAGGCACTCCATCCCCAGGTGCCTGGAAGGTGCCAGGTCGGACAGGCAACCAGCCAGCCAGGTTCTCCTGTCTTCCATCTCTGCTATAATTTAACTTTGAACTGCAACCTGAAGCAAACACTGACAATTCATAAGAGGACAAATATGACCACAACTAATAGAGAACACCACCCCATATGCATTGCACATGCATGCACATGATCTCGTCACTGGGGAGATAAATCTGCAGAATGCTAAGAAATCATTTTGCATTCCAAAGCAGATGCTTCTCTAAGCATTTTCTTTATGGAAAATTTAACCTTCACAGATATCTAAGCTCTTTCAATGTATATGACCAAGCACTGGAGGCATTTAATTTTTGCCACTGTAATGTCTATAGGCAGCAATAAATCTTAACTGAGATACCCAGCACAAATTCAGTCTTAACAAGCTCAGAAACCAACACATTTTCAGATGACAGGGTTCAATACAAGTGCTGCTCCTGCTTCAAGAAGTGAGATCCCTCCTTTTACCAAATGTCAACAACTTGAGCAAAAACTAAGCTTCATCACAGCTCACTACAGTTCAGACGTGCACCTCATCACCCAGAAGACCCTCATTGACCTAAACCGGCAGAGGAAGGCTGGAACTCCTCCATCATGCCTCACCATCAGGCTGCTGAAAGCAGAAGGGCCATACCCAAACCTCCCGTGCCAGCTCTTTCACACACTGACCAAACAGTCTGGTTTTCTCCTGCCACCCTTTTGAAAGGGAAGCTTCACACATTTGACCTGCATGAATCACAGGGGCAACTCCTTTCAGCACAAAGTGCTAAAAACATGGGACTTTATACCTGTGACCGCAGCACTTTTTACCAAGTGCTCTTAGCAGCCCCTTTCTCAGCAAACTGCTCTCTGAAGATATTACTCCAAACACCTTCTCCTCCTCCAGCACTGCATGAAGCCTGGCACACAGCTCAGGGTCAGCTGTGGGAAGCCTGTTGGTGGCCAGCTACTTTCAGACAAAACACTGTGGGGCTGAGTTCATTTACCAAAGTGTTTGTTCAGCCCAGGAATGCGAGGAGCATAATCAAGGCCACGGGAACTCCAAGGAAACAGCAACTGCATGGGATCATTAGAGGATGCAAGCACAACCACAGGGACAANACACTGTGGGGCTGAGTTCATTTATCAAAGTGTTTGTTCAGGCCAGGAATGCGAGGAGCATAATCAAGGCCACGGGAACTCCAAGGAAACAGCAACTGCATGGGATCATTAGAGGATGCAAGCACAACCACAGGGACAACAGCACATAGCAGCAATCTTCTAATCCTCAACAAGGTTAACAGTGTACATTGTTAGTATCCTCTGTGGGACAGAAGGATGCTCAGAAGTTCCGTGCTGGTTAGACACCAGTGAAACACTGCCAGTCTGCATGGCGTAAGAGAACGCATGCACAGAATACAGGTATGTGGAGTGCAAGCACAGCCAGCCAGCAGCTCTTTTTGTTTTCAAAACAGAGCAGAACACAGGTGTTAGGGGGAAGGATATTGAAGGTCAGGTTACAAACAGAGCAGCTGGAACTTCAAGGCTGATAACCTAGT
>PPHD01010305.1:0-11548 GCA_002909625.1 Bambusicola thoracicus
AGGAAAGGAGGAAAGGAGGAAAGGAGGAAAGAAAAGACCAGAAAGTGTATAACAGAATCATATAGTCACAAAATGGCATAGTTTGGAGAGGAGCTCAAAGCCCACCCAGCCCCAATCCCATGGCATGGGCAGGACTGCCCCCTACCACCTCATGGTCCCCAAGGCCCCATCCAAGCTGGACTTGAGTGCCTCCAGGGATAGAGCACCACAGCTTTCGGCATTAATAGCCCAGTCTGAAATCCCCTGTGGAGCAAAGTCTGTAGTGCAGTACGGACAATAAAAATTTGATTTTCTGGTGAGCACTTGGTCAAAACTGCAGGCTGAAGTTAGGTCAGCACTGCTTGGGAGCTGGGGACACAAGGGTGAAGAAACCCGTGAGGTATCAGACAGCATCAGCTCCCATTTAGGAGCTGGAATGAGAGAGCAACATCCAGTCTGGAAGACATCAACCCTATGGAATGGAGAGCAGTCCTATTGGAGCTGATCTGATGGACTTTGGAGTTCCTAAGGCAGGAAAAGCATCAGTGAGAGGGAGAGAGAGCACGTGAATGTGGGCTGGAAAGTAAAAGACAATTCCTATGGGTTGGAGCAGCTGTGGTCTGAGCAGATCTCCAAGGAGCATGACAGAAAGGAGCAGGAAGGCAGACGACAGACCCTATACTGCAGTATTTCAGGTGGGATTTCTTTTCTGTGGATTTACCACCCCCTCAGTCCCTCCTCATCCTGTTTCATCTGGATCTGGCCCACAACAGCAGTGAGGCTTCCTCAGCAATAGCCATGGAGCCTATGGGCCGGCATTTGGCACTGTGCTGGGCAGCTTGTCACCAAGGCTTAGTGATTCTCCACCAACAGAAACAGCTACATCTCTAGGACTTCAGAGTAACACCAGGAAGCAGAGATAGGTTAGAGGCCAGATTGTGAGGGAATTGTCAGAGGTCAGATGAGTTATAGTCATCTGGGGTATTAGCTTGGATATACTGTAGCAAGATGCTGTGCTGAGTGACCTGTTTGATGCCCTGCTTCCTTGAATTTTGGTCTCCTGAAAGAGGCTGTCATGCTGGTTCTGTTTCCTTATTGTAACCCGACACGAGATAGATATTATAATAACAGGCTTTCTGTTTATCAAGAAGACTCTGTTACTCTGTATTTCACTATAAGTTTATTGCCTTCAAGTTGCAGTCAGCATCCTCCAGTTATAACACCCTACTCTGAAATACAACATGTGCTTTGTGTCCCTGATGTCTTACAAGAAAACATTTTGCAGCCCAAAAAAAGAAAAAAAAAAGAAAAGAAAAATAAAGGATAGTATCTCGAATACACCAAGGGACATAATACTGCTGAAAACATCTGCACAGACGGACTTACAATAGACCAGGAAAATTGAACACATTGTTTGTAAAGTGATGGTGTTTTGTTTTCCACCAAACCATCTTGTTTAAAAAAAAATATTTCTCCACGTGATATTTTAATTCCCCCAAATTGTTTTAAAGTCTCCCTTTCTTAAGCAGGTACTGTCCTTGTCAGTTTTATTTATTTATTTGTGAAAGGAAAACTTTCTATGGGAAGAAGAAAGGATGAACACATTCAGTCCTTTTCCTTAATCACCTCAGTTCGAGGAGGTGTGAATTGCATTTACATGCACCTAAACAGAGGACTAAGTTACAGTGCCTGTGGTCTGGTGGGACTGAAAGTCGAATGAATGCTTTGAGTGGGGCAGGATACAAATAAGCATGGCTATTGTAATTAGTTCTGCACTGCCTCATGTTGACCATAGTTCATACTCCTAAAAAGAGCACATATATTCTACTTGCTAGTCTGATAGCCTTATAAGGTGAAGCTACAGCATCCACTGGATTTGTGCAATACCAGGATGATCTGCCCTTGTGTCTGTAAGAAGTCTTCTGCAAGCAGTAACTCCCATTAGTTTGAAAGCTGCTCCTGAAAGCTCTCCATTGGGCTAGACTGATGGGTTTTAACCCACGCTGTGGAACTGGTGGCTCCTGTTATGTCCCGAGAGAGGACAGACAGAGTGTGATTAGGGTCCCCCTGCCTGTCATTGCGTCTCTGCACTCCCTTACACGTGTACAGATGAGGTTTCATCACATATCCCAGTAGTAAGAGAGCATAAGATGAAGCTGAATTGTGCTTTTCATTCAACTCTGTCATCTTCCAAACTCAACATAATTGCATTATGGGTCATTGTTAGCTATGTCATTTACCAGAAACAAAAATTAAACAACACGAGCCATGAAATCAGGGTTTCCTGCTGCTTTGTATTTCTCTTTAGCTGTGCTACAGGCACATGAATTATTTCTGCATATCGTGGTTCACAGATAGCCTCCAGGGACATCTTTTACATAAGCAGTTTTTATGTAAACTCAGTGCTTACAGTGTCTCAGGTGTGAAGTGACATGGCCCCGGCCATGCTGGGGAGAGGGCAGAGGATGAGGGAGGCATTTGCTCACTGAGTAATGGAGCCAACTGCACCATGGTGCTTTCTCTCCCCTTGCTCTGCCTCAGCTTTTCATCTGTCCAGGGACTAGATGCCTGGGGAAACCTTCTGTCAGACCCTGACTAGCATTCAAGCAAAACAAACTTTATTTAAACACTTGTTTAGAGATTAAGTGCAAAACTGTTTTTTCCTGCCAAGATCTAAGCTCAGAGTTTTTTATTTCCTCTGCAGCAGTGAATGACATCATTACCACTCTCTTACACGCAGTTAAGCATAAAGAAAGCTATACAGGGTTGTGCAGAAACAGAAAAAAAACTGCCTAGAAGTCTTGCATAACAACTACATGAATTTCTTTTGAACATTTAATATTTAAATTGTACTACAGGGAATCTGATGGCCAATACCTTGCAGCCAAGGTTGCAGAATGTTTTCCATTATAAACCCACGCCGCCACTCATTAACAACTTAGGCAGGCCTTAACTGTTCAAGTGGAAATTTTTCCTGTTTCATGCTGCAGAGCACTGTTTGGAAAGTTTCAGTGGAAGAGTATTTTTTTCTACTTCTGAGAGCAAGACTGGGAAAGCATTAGAAGGGCAGATTTGCCTGTGCTGAAGGACAGCTAGCGTTCACCAAGTGGATGTGCTACTGTCACTCACACAGGTTACTCCTTAGGTACAGAGTAATGTGGCTGCAGGGACCACGCTATAAAGTGTATATACTCCACATTTTGTGTCATTTACATTATCGAATCACCTAACAAGAAGGTAACAGCCTAGCTAATGTTTCGGGGAGACAAAGTATGTTGGCGTCCAAGAGTAGTGGGTAGTATCCTATATTTCATATAACCATGTGCACTCAGCTCCTTCCCAGACTCCTCAGTGCGAGCATTAACTCCACCGTCTATCTCTGTTCTGACTGCTTTGCCCATTGGCTTTTAAACTTTGTCTGAGTTGAGTGTGATCTATGTGTGGCATGTGGTCTTCATGGGGAATCTGACCTCTGGTAGTGGTCCTGGAGGTCTGCTCTGGTCAGGATTTACTGGCCCACTAGGCTCCTGCCAGCTCCCACATCTGTGCCTTTGATTCATTCATCCTGGTAGTGTGGTAGTTTTTTCCAGTGGCACCCAGTTTGTACTTGTGGCATAGTACCTGTTGCTGTTGTGATCAAAATACATGCAATATTTCTGCCTTCAAGGGTTACACATGCTGTAAAGTGGCGATGAAGGGGCATTAATGGGAGGAAAGGGATGTCAGCAGCAGATATATTTGATTTAGTGGGTTTCTGCTAGGAAGAGAGAGATCTGTGCACTGTGGTAACCCTGTTCTCCCAGAAAGAGGTTTGGAAAGAGGGGAGAAGGGCACACTTCAAAAAGAAACCCAGTAGTTGCAGGATTCCTGAGAGACAGGAGAAGCTGACTTCACTTTTGGCATAGCTGCTTGATTCACCATTAAGGGAAAATAAAGGTGATCTGTGTCCTGGAGTGAGTCAGCATTGTACGCTAGGTTGAGGGGAGTTTGACGAGTGTTTCTTATCTTCAGGAAGAGTGACTCTGGGATTGTGACTGGAGACCACACATTGCCCTTAAGCAGAGGGTTTTTTGTTCTTCTTGGTTTCCTCTGCCCTCCTCTTCTCTCCTCTCCTCTCCTTTCATATTTTTTTATTTTTATGAATGATCTGATTTACATTTAGCTGAAGGATACAGACTAGCTGATTCACTTGCTGCTGCAGCTTTAAACTGCAAATGGAAAGCAAATTAAAAATTAACAATAGCGAAGGAAAAAAAACCAGTCAGGAATAAGAGCTGGCATGATCAGTGATCCTTCCAATTGCATTGAGAGGATGTAGCACAGGCCACATTTCTATTTTCCCTTTTGATTTGCTATGAGAGGTTGTGAGTAATGTTAAATAGCTTATGCTGCTACGCTTCTCCCATTCATTTCCATAATTTCTTGGTCATCTAAGATAATGCCCCAGCAGACATAAAGAACGTTGGCTTTGAAACAGTGTCTACTTGTCAAACTGATTCTGGCTGTGCTAGGAGAAAACTCTCTCCGATATGTCTAAATCCCTTTCACTCTCTTCATCTGAACTTCCCTCCTCTATTCAATTGGCAGTTTTTGTTCTGAAAGCCTCATCTCAAACTCAGCCATCATTTAAAGTCCTGGGATAGCAATCATAAAACAGTCTGGCCAGTATTTTAACGAGCATACAATATTTCCGGCATTGGAGGAGACTCTTTTGTTTAGTCTTTTCAATCCAAGAGTGAATGTGTGTGCATGCATCTCTGTGTGTGTGCATGTGTGTGTGTGTGTGGTTTGGGTCATTCTTTGGCTAGTAGCTTTGCTACTCTATCTGCCGTGTTAGAACGGCACCCGTTGGGTTGTGAAAGACAGCCTGACTCTGTGTCTCATCTTAACTGGGATGTGTTTGATTCATTAGTTGCATTGTGGCTGTGGTGAAAGTTGCATTCAAAATGACAAAACCAGCGTAGCAAGTAAGTCAGCATAAAAAGGAGAACCTCATCATTTGCTGGTCTCCCTGTAACTGCTCTTGCAGAGCTGCCAGGGCTTTGTTCAGGGATTTCCCAGCTCATGGCGTCTATCACAGGCTGTGTACCTTGTGTCCTCCATCCCCAGCTTCCGGGAGCCTCAGCACCAGGACTGGAAGTTCCCACTGCAGAATGATGGATGGGAGAGGGTTTTTACCCTTTTTCACTACCTCTGTGGAGCTGAGAGACTGTAAGCTTTTCTTTGCTGCCCCAGAAAGCTTTTTGGTCAGATCTTTTTCTGAAACAGTGTCTATAAGTCTTCAAAAGCATGTAAATGGGAAGGAAGTGTCCCATTGGCAGTCAACAGGGGAGAGCAGCATCCCATCCACCAGGACACTGAGGTGTCTGAGCACGTCCTGAGTACAAAATGAAGTCTGCTTGTGATTCTGGACATTAGCACTGGTTTGCCCTTTTCTGAACAGATTAGCTAAATTTATTGTTATTCTTTCTCTTGACTTCTCTATTATTTCCGCACTTGCTTTACATAAAATAGGGAGAACTCAAAAATATGCCGTGAGCATTGAGGGTAGTATCTTTTGGTAACCCTGAAGCATTTCAGGAAGAAGACTTTATGCAGTGGTCTCAGATTCCCACATCACATTTTGGCTTTAAATGCACTCTTTAAAACTTATCTTTAAATGCAGTTTAGGAGTCACAGAATGGAGATGGTGATTTTATTTGTATCCTGTCCCATCATAGACACCTCATCAAGTCACAGTGCAGTAATTTATTGTAAAGCTTTTACATGTTGCCTTCCAATGAATATACTGCAGAGATCTTCTCTCCAAAAGCCACTTGTTTTCTGTGTTTTCCTTTTCCACCTCCACACACCCCTCACATTCCTTTCCAGTGTTATTTATCATGACAGCAAAGCTCTTCCGAGTATTATTACCCTGCCTTGGTACAGAACAAGTGTCCAAGTCCTTAAGAAGCAGCATTTCAGAAATGTCAATAGTGTCAAAAACCCACTTTTAACATCACACTCATGCAACTGGTTTTCCTCACCATGATGGTTCTAAAACCTGTTTGTGAGCTGCAGACACTGCTGCTGTGAGAAGCAAGCTTTGCTCTCTCAAAACAAAGAAGAGCTGGTGGTCTCTCTGTAGCTAAGGCTGTGACTAGCTTTCTTTGTTAAGCCTGGAATTAATCTCCTCTTTTCCCCCAGCCAAATGAAACCGGTCCATTTGCGATGTGCATGTAGTTAGTTCTTCCCAGGGAATAATAGTTTCAGAAAGTCAGGGATAACAAATGAGAGAAGGGAGGAAGGTTGTCAAACATAAAAACTCAGAATTACTATCTTTGCATGTCTCTGGTGGCTACTGGATGGAGTGGAGGGGAAGGATGATATACAGAAAAAATTGTGGTAGGAAACCTAGATTTATGTTCTTCTGTTGTCCTAATTGAAAGCCAATGCACTGGCCTGTGTAAAGAGTGCAGCATAGTAGCCCTAGAGGAATGGATAAACCAAATAAACTCCTCCAAGTTTCTGGCTTGGGTTTTGTAGTTACATGAAAATAGATCTTTCCTAAGTCAGGAGACTAAAAAATTGCAGTGATCTAGCTACATATTAATAGAGGTTTATTTGCAGTTTTATAATCATCTTAGCATTCCTTCTCTTTTTGGCATCCTGTTTTGTGTCACTGGAGAGAATGCTTCCAGTTTCAGACTTCTTAATTTGCTAGCAGTCCAGGCAGTGTTGGAATAAGGCTGATTCATCCCTTTTTACCTTTGCAAGCATGTAAGCACAAGCAGGCATCAGTCCATATCAAAGCACCACCTCTCTTAATTGAGCAGCAACGTTTCGTCTGTTATACGAAGATGCCAGATATCCTCTTTCTTCCTATGCTTAACATGCAAAAAATGTTGGGCAGCACGAAGACATGGCAGGGTGGCTGCAGCACTTTGCACAGACCTGCCTTAATAACTGCGAGGGACACAAAGCCTTCCCAGTTTGGAGTGCAACCCCAGTTCATTTTCAGTCCAAGCCACTTGGCTGCATCTACAGCTCTGCTGCACTGTGCTAATTCTTTCTGCCCGAATCAGCTGGCACTGGCTTTTCCCTCCAGATCATTCCTGTGATTCAGTGGAAGATTTTAGGCATAAGATACACAGCGTCTCATAGTGTCCTCATGCCCGCAACACCAGGCCTGCACTCAGTAAATTTCAAGTTCTTCCAGGCTTTTCCAAATGTAGTTCTTTCTGATGGCAATAAAACAAGTCCCAAGAGCAGTCTTCTTGGTTGCATTTTTTCTGTGACAGCCTTTGGGTATCTTAGATCTTTCAGTGCAGTGGAGGATGGAGACCCATTCTGTTTACCATATGCATGTGACAGCCAAAATCTTGAGTCTTCTGAGCTGAAATGAGTTGGGTTTGGCTATGAATGTGTGGTTCAGAATATTACTGTCTGTTCTACTACACAGTTTCAGCCCTCTTCCTTTGGTCCTCCACTGTCCTCTGGCAGTTAGTATCTGAGGGTTAATCAGAACAGGCAGAAGTAATGTTCAGAGGAGGTGTTGCAGAGGAACAGGCGAGTGGGGTGAATGTTGCCCCCTCCTGTTAAGCTGTGCTTAGCAATGTGATTCACCAGATAGCTGCGGCCATCAAGTAGGAGTTTGCTGATACATATCTGGTTGGAATCACGTATCCTCGAACATCCTCTGCAGATTCTTCTGTTATTGTTACTTGTAGACTGACTGTTATATGCTGCCCTCTCTCCTTGTCACCTCACAGCTACTCCATGCTCATACCTTCTTCCTGAGGCACATGTGTGAACGTAATAGCAGGGGGTGAAGGAAAAATGTCATGAGTTCGGAGCTGTGCTTTTACACAGCTGGTAATGTAGAGAAGAAGGCAATATCATATTGGTTGCCAAATCCCCAGCTGTGAGTGGCTGCCATATTTCAGGGCCACATAGCTATGTGTAGCTTTCTCCCAGGTACTGCAAATTTATAGATCACATGGGTTCCATGAGATGCAGCCCTTGCCCAACTCACGAAATCCATTAAGATCCATCTCAAGGGATAAACGTAAGTCCTAATAAGAATAATGGTTCTTCAGTGGGGTCAGCGGCCAGAGGAAGTGGTCCACTCTGCCTCTATATCACCAATGACATGGCAGGCATCCTAGGATTGGAAAGGTCTGATCATGCTTGTGCAGAAAGGAGGATCTATTTTAGATCAAGAATGAGTTTTGCATCATTCTCTTCTGCCCTTGAGACCCCTTGGAAGAGAGGAAAGGGGGCAGAGTGGTATCATGCACACTGAAGAGAAAAAAATAAAAATAAAAATGAGGCAGCTCAGAAGATTAAAAGGCTTGCTGTATTTTCTATTTGCTAAATGCTGCTCATTCTGCACTCTGCCCTTGCTCCGTGACTCACCAGAGGCAGTATGTCCAAGACTCAAAATGTTTCCTTGTGTGCAAGATGCTGCTTAGAACCAAATCAGTGAAGACAGAAGCCGTGATGAAAGGACATTCTCTCTCCAGTATGATGACATATTCTGTAGGGCTTAAGGAGCTGGTGAAATAGAGGTGAAGTTGGAAAAAACACCATGGATCCTTGTGTTCCTAACGTCATTGAAGCATTCAGCCTACAAAAATGGAACTGCAGAGAACAGATATGCATTCTATGCCTATTTTTAGCACAAGGTGCTTTTACTATGGTCTTTGTCTCAGAAGCATTTGGAGTTGTTTTTTTTAGAGTAGTGTTTGAATGCCACTGAAAATTAGGAGATCCTTGGCTACCTTGTTGTCTCTTGGGGAGACAATTACAAAGATTTTTAGACTCCTAATCTTCACTAATGACTCCCACTGAAAAGTGTGGCTATTTGGATACTCAGGTTAACCTGTCCTCTGGCTTTTGAGCTCTCAAGGTGTGTGCACACAGAAAACTGGGCCAGAACACAGTTCAAAGGAATAGGAAAATGCCTCCTGCAGCACAGCTGGCAAAACACAAGCATCTGTTTCTGCAAGAAGCTCTGAATACACAGGACCCATCTACCCATGCATGGGATAGTGGGGCTCTGGCATTGCAGAGAAGCAGAGCTATTTGCAACATCAAGGTCAGAGGAAGGTAGCATTTCTTTGCCAACTAAAGCCAGACTGCTGAGTGTCACACAAGGAGGTTTTACTGAGGACCAATACCCTCTTCAGTATTAATACTAAAGTAATACTAAGGTTGCAAGAAAACATTACAGTTGTAGAGGATTCCAAACACAGGCAGTTCTATATGGTTTGTAAGGAGACCTCTGTAAAATTCACCCACAAACTGTTCGAAAAAGAATCGTGCAGAAGACATTCTTTCCGCAGCACAATTTGTGTTTGTCTGTAACCATGAGTAAAGACTTGTGCAAGAGCTGCGTTCTTCTCTGCCTTTCATTTGCATGTGTTAGTGTTATTATTTTTAATTTTTACTGCTTAGTAACACCCAGGACTGGGTAAATATCTGCTGATCTTTTGCCCAGTCTCACAGTGAAGTCATACACCTGTTTATGCTCTCACAGCCTGTTGTCATGACACCATGACTCCAGACATCTCAAGCAATGACCTTATTGTGAGAACAATTAAGACAAGGGGCTGTGATGCAGATTTCTTTGACACAAGACAACGTCCAAGCCTGCAGAGCAACTGCAAAGGAAAACTGCAGTGCGGCTGGCTTGCAGCTACCACATGTTTGCTGCCTTCGTGCCATCTTTCACTGAGTTTTTTGCGGTCATTGGCTGAACAACTTGTTCTTAAAGGTACTATGGTAATTTGAGTTTGGCACCATACATTGCCCTTACTTCGTCGTAGGTCATCTCTCCGAGTTCCCAAGATCATATTCATGAACTTGAATACCTCACCCAGCAATCATCCTTTCTGTTCAGCTAGCTTCCTTGAATCCCTTGACCACCAGCTACCAGTGAATGAAACTGCCATACTATTGTTACTCTGCCTTTAAGTAAGTAGATGTTGAAAACGAAGCAGTTTCACTAATTCCAGTTCAGAAGGCGACAGTGATTGAGTGAGCTGGTCTGCCTACAACCACACTGAAATTGATTTGTTGAATTGGATCAGTTGTAAGACCAGGATTTGTATTAGTTAGACAGCTTGCTTTGCTTACTGATTAATGTGGCTGCAAGACTAAAATCTGTTTTTTCTAGAAGATTGAGGAGACAGGGCCTTGTGAAATACAAGCTAACTATCAGAACAGTGACTAGGTCAGTTGTTAAATGTAAGGCAATGCCGTGTTTTTGAAGTCAGAAGATGTCAGTGCTACAAGTATTATGCATTTCTGCAGAGCCAGCCATAAAGGATACACTCCTGGAGTAAATGCGAACTCATGCCCATGGGTCATGGATCTTTGAGACAACCAGCTGACCCTGTTCAGCCTGAGACCATGTGGGTGGCTGCCACTACTAACCTAAGTTTGCCACTAAGTTCACTCTCCCAGAAGAGTGCCTTCATGGAGGCAGGCAGTGATGTTGCAAAGTAATTTTCACATTCTCATAATGCCATATACTTACAGATATGAAGCACATTGCAAGAGTGAGTCCTGGGTTACAGGGAGTCTTTCTACTTGGGTTCTCAGGAAGCTCAGCTTTTCGCTTACGGATGTTTTCCCTTTGGAAAATCTCCAAGGAAGTATGTTGCTGGCACTGCCATCTGTCTCTTTTCTGTGAAAGTGTCTCTAATGAATAATGAGGAATGCTGGCTGACAACTAATAGCAAGTTTTGCCAGTTCTGTCTCTAAAGGCCACTGATCTATAACAAAGCATGGAATCTATGATATAAATAATAAATCAGATGGCTGAACTAAAGTATCCAAAATTATAATTTGTTACAATAAAGTTCAAGAAAACCCAAGTTTTTGTTCCAAACACACTTAGAACCAGAACTTATTTACAGAATCTCTGCTTTCAAGGGGTTGGCACGTCAATGTGCAGACTACTTGGGGTTGGTTGGGTGATGCCTTCCACTCCATTGCCTGTCTTTGAGTCATTGGCACAACTCACACTGATAATAAATGTCTCTCCCCATTCTGCAGCAGCTCTGGGGTGGATATCTGTTAGTGAGGAAAACAGGAAAAGGAGAGGAAGGGATGAAATAACAAAATAATTTTTATTTGGACAAAAAGAAGTAAAAACTAATAGAGGGAAATACTTTTTCACACAGCACACAATTAGCTTATGGAACTCACTGCCAAAGGATATAGCTGAAGCCAAGACTGCAGGCCTGTTCAAAACAGGATTAGGCATAATATGGAGAGCAATGTTAGCCAGAGTCATAACGGTTAATACTTAAAAATAAACGAGAGATTTTGGAAGAAATATAAATCCTTGGGCATCAGGACTTAAGCCAAGCTCTAGCTAACAGGACTTAGGAAGAAATTTTCCCCGGGGCCTGCTTATTCATAACTGAGCATTAACAGAGCTTCTTACACCTTTCTGTAAAGCATCTGGTGCTGGCCACTGTCAGAGAGAGGACAGTGGGTGACTGGGCCCCGAGCCAAACACAGTCTGGCAAAACCAGTTTTCTTTAGTGAAATGCATATTTGGAATTAAAATAGAAAA
>PPHD01010307.1:0-19756 GCA_002909625.1 Bambusicola thoracicus
CACAAATAAAACTGACTGGGGTTGTATTTTGACATGGCAGGAGGGAGACTGGATTGTCTGATAGCATCCTTTTGATTGTGAGCATCAGATTCACCTCAGAGACTAGCAATGCCAGGATACTTCTAATAGACTTCTAGTTTATACTTTGTCAGAGCGTATGAGAGGAAAGCAAGATGCTTGGTTAGAAGTATGAACAATTGTTTAACTCAGTACAGAAGTAAAGTGGAACTGTCGCTTCTGTAAGGACATTAGTGGAGAAATGACACTGGCCCCACAGAACTTACCATCTAGAAAGAAGATGCACCAAAGATGAGAAGAGAAAGCAAGGAAAAGTGAATTGACTTTTCCAAAATTGTATGTCAGGCCAATAGCTGCCTAGGGAGAGTGAGAGGGTTTTCTGCTTCCCAGAGAACTGTTCAAAGCAAGCACAGAGCTTTGATAGTGCTGATGCCTTGTGGTCTACTCAGCTGATGATGCAAATGGAAATAACAAAGTGCAGCTAGTCTTTAGGGATCTATAGTAATCTGATGAGGAATTCCATAACAACTGCTAATATTAAACCTTCTTTACAAGTCTATCTACTTGCATCAGCAAAAGACAAAAAAAGCAGAACAGGAAAGACAGTAAGTCCAGCAAAACCAGAGTCTCTTTAACTTCCTTATGGTATTTTTAACAAGAGGAAAATCTTTTGCTTTTCTAGCTCCTTCAAGAGATATGCCTATCAGTGTGCATTGGTGAGTCTGAAGTGGCTGAGCTTCATTGTCTGCCAGAAGCGATTGTCCGTTTGTTTCACAACTGGTGCACTGTCATCAGTTATTTTCTTGAAGCAGCCATTGTGCCAGACACAGCTGAGCCCTCTGCTTCTGGGCACTGTACAAACCTGGTAGGAAAGGATGCTTTCCCTTCCAGCCCTGGTAAAATCAGAGCATCTCCAAAGACCACCAAATAATGCTAGGAGAAATCAGAGCTCCAAAGTGCTGCTTTCTTAGGCTGCTTTTTGTGCCCTGGCTGCAGAGGCCCCAGAGGCAGACCCACTATCACTGCCAGCCAGTTCAGCTCTCCCTTCGATGGGAGAACCCCTTGGTTTGCAGATTTGCCCCAGGTGCCAGGAGTCCAGAAGCTGACTAGGTTCAATTGTATGTTAAAATTACCGTCCTGTGCTATTTTTCCAGCCTGATTCTATCTTCCCAAGAATTTGGCCATGCCTTCCTTGCCTTCATTGCTTGGCTGTGATTCCTGCTTACACTGTCACACTGATGGAAGTTGAGCTCTGTGGGGTTTTTTTTTTCCTTTTTTCTTTTCTCTCTTTCCATTTTTTTCTCTCTCATTTTCCCAGTGTGGCATTTAGGAAGGAGGCTGAAAATATTGAACAAACTGCTGATGTCCCCAAGATTCAAATGTGTGAAAAAGACTCGTAAATGAGTCTAGCACACTCAGAAACATTCTTAACATCTGTTCAAGCAGGAGTACCCACTCCCTTTCTCGGAAAGCACAACTTGTCCTCCCAGTTATTTAAAACTGCAGATTCCTTTGGATTTGAATAATACCAAAGTGAAGCTAAGGAAAATAAACTCTCCTATTATGGATATGATATTTACAACGGGAGGTGTGGATAATACAGAGTTATAGTTTTAAATGCCAGCCATCTTCAGCTTCTCCTCCTTGGTTAGCAATGTGGAAGGGACATGTAGTTACCATCTGCAGTTGCAAGCCCTGTGGCTCATGTCCCCTAAACTCATAGACATGGGATTAGTGACGGCTCTGACACAGCAGGAGAACGGCGTTTGCTTCTGAAAATATGCTTCCAACAGGAATGAAGCAGAAGTGCCTTAGAACTTAATAAAAAGAATTTTAGGCTTGATTTATTTTCATCTATAGACCTAAGGGTGCAAAAATCTCACTCACTCACTGGAATTTTGTCTGGCAGTAAACGCTGCAAGATTCAGTCCCCAGCACAGAGTTGCAAGACTCTCGACATCTCTGCAGATCAGTGAGAGAAGGGCTATAAATAGGCAGCTGGGCAGACAGCACAGCGGGGGAACCCCGGGCTCAGCGCTTCCCACCTCCTCCCGAACCACAGGGAAGAACTGCAGGCACAGAAACAACCCGGGGAAAAAAAACACCAAACAATGAAACCCTGAAAATGAAGGGGAAAACAAAAAAAAAAAAAGTCAAATAAATGCTGCATTGAATAAAAATGCTGAATCGCCTCAGCTGCTTAATGGGCTTCAGTTGTAAAACTGCCGCAGTAACCTTCAATTGCTGCGGGATGCAGTCGGGGCACGGGGCGGCTGCTGAGCACTGCCAGGGCTGCCTGTGCTGCTGGTGGGCATGGAGGGCTCTGCCGCTGGATCACACAGGGTCGTAGGGAACAGATCAGAGCGAGGTTACCCCAATATCTGTGGCTAAATCTGATTGCTGCTGAGCACTGCAGCATGCTGTGAGCCCATAGGTTTTGAGGACAGAGGCGGATGAGCAGCCTGTGCAATGGTGTGAGTATTTCAGGGAATGGCACAATTTTTATTTAATTATAATTAATCAATTAGCATTCCCCATTCGAGTGACTTTTATCGCCACAAATGTCTCATGATGGTGACAATAATGACTCTGCTGCAATTATTCCATCTTTTAAAATCCATACCACTGCCTTTAGTTCTTTTTGATGGAGAAGTTATGTAAGACACGAGTTTTATTGCTGATGCAATACTGAAAGATGAAGTGCTCTTCCTTTGGAAGGTTAATGTGCTGCAAGTTTCCTTATGATTAGAAACAAAAGTATACCAGCAGGTGGGATACAACCAGAACAGAAAGAGTTCTGTGAAATTCAAGCTTAAAGCAGGCAATAAAAACTTGCAATGGCATTTCATCTCAGAGGCCTCCTGCAGGAGTGATCTATATTACTGAGGCAAAGTCCACAGGAATATGGCAGTTGTTTTGGGAATGATGAGATTCTGCAGTTTTGATAGAGTTATCCAACTGCACGTTGGCCCGAAGTGCCTGACAAAGGCTCCTCCCTGAGACAGGGATTTTGAATGTGACCTCTAACGCCAGCACAAGGACAGCCCTTAAATCCTGAACTGCTCCTGTGTGCCACCCTAATGTCTATGTGACTTTTGCCTTTTTCTGTCACTGTTTTCCCATTTGAGATATTCAAAGCTTCCTACCCAGTAAGCACAAGCATTCAGCAGCCAGTTCACAAGCCTTCTGCAGTGTCGCTGTACGTTATTCACAGTCAGGTACATGGCTGTATTTATATCGCCAGGTTTGTAGGAAACCCTCGAAGTGGTCCCAGGTCAGGAATGCCTTAATCCAGGCAGGTGTGTAAATACCCGTGTGTGAGCCATCTCGGCTGACATCAGCAGTATTTCTTGCACTTTTCCATTCATTCTGTCACTGTTTTGAGCTCGTCAAGGTAAGGTTCAAGTGGGAAAAGTCAAGCTTTTTGGTGTGAGACAGATTTGAAAATAACCTCAGTATTTCACAGTAAGAGGAAATCAATAAAGCCAGAGGGAAAGAGAATAATAGCTATATTAATAAACTAAGACTCTGAGTACAGTGGGGTCATGAGCTAAATGTAGCTTTACCTGCAACCAGAAAGATCATTCCAGGCACCAGAGCCAGTACATGATGGGAAGCTTATAAATATGACCTACTTGTGGCTAGACATAAGGAATATAGATTACTGGGTTCTTTTGGGGGGCTGGAGGAGCTGCGCTTCTCTGTTAGGATAGAGAAATACTAATCCCCCAAAATAAGCATGACATCCATAATTTCAGATCAGACTACTGAATGAGGTGTTAGTATGTAACGAGATTCTATGAAAGCAGCAAAACATTTTAAATGGTCAGAGCATCTCTAATGTTCCATCTCATTTATCTGGGAAGATAAAGAGCATCCAGGACTTGTTTTTCTATACATCTGAAATTGGTTGATTGCATTTAACCTGAACATATATATAGAAAATACTGAACCCAGTTAGAGGGCACAGCAGTCATTCTTGTCTCTCCTGGAGACCACTTCCCCGTCCGGTACAAACTTCGTGTTTGTAACAACTGCAGTTTACAAAGACTAGATATAAACCTTATAATTTGTGACCAAACTGCATTTCATGGGACTCCACTAATATGATCCTACATATAAGGAAGCACTTGCAGGATTAGGGCCTACAGGCTTTGATCAGTAATACTTTACCATAATACTCTTTTCCAGAAATATGCTTAGCTCCTGCCTAATTCCCTAGCCTTATTATAGTTTCTATTAGCTACTGTTGCTTACCACATTGCTGCAGCATATTTCTGCCTCTTTTCGGTTGCTATTGTCTTGTTACAACAGGTGATGGCTGATTATCATACTGAGTAAATGTAGTTTCTGGAATGCAGTGAAACCACAGAGCAAAGAGCAGGCGATTCCCACCCATGACCTGTTTTTCATTCCTTGCAGCACCACTAACTCACCGTGTGACCTTGGATGAATTTCCTCATTAGGAAAATGGGGCTGATTATTTACCCCCAGGGCACAGTAGTACAGCATTACAAATGACAAAAGCCAGGGAAGTACAAATTTCTTTGGAATCCACCCAGATTCTGTCCATTGACCATATGCTAAAAGACATTACAGTGGAGAATTTTACCTATGCGCACTGTGGGGTCAAAAGAGTATTTCACGTACTAGCAGAGGAATGCTTAATGGGCCAGATTTGTTACTTGATATATTGAAGGAGATCTGCAGCCGAGTAGGTTCATAAGAATATGATGTCAGTGCAGTTCATGCAGCAAGGTAAAGGATGGTGCTTAAGCTATAAATATACACTCTGCACTGTACATTACTTATGCTAGTTCATCTTTTAAACCCTGGTTGTTCATGAAACAGCACAAAATACATCAGGATGTTTGCTGTTAGTTGCTGTCAATATGGGGAAGACTGATCTTTTCTGGTTAGCAAAGCAGCAATCATCTGCCTCCTCTTTCTGATTAGACAGTGAAGGATTTGTATCTTTGACTTTTATCTCCTTTTTCTGCTATTGGAAGGGCTTATATACACCAGAGCTAATCTGGTTCTGTTTGCCTGCTTTTAATTGTATTAGCTGCTCTGAGTAATGCAAATTTGTTTCTTTTTACACAGCTCACCTTTTCTCTTTGTCATCTACAGTACTGAACTAAGAGGCAAAGACAAAGGGGTTAATTTGTCTGAGAACTGGAAGAATTTGCTGCTCAACATATCTTTCTTGTGCACCTAACCCTATGTTAAATGCAGAATGATCCCAGCTGCAGTTTCTGCTTTGGGAATGCCAGCAGAAGGGTGAAAAAACTGATGTGCACATTGCTCAAAACAGGGCAGGTTAAAAAGTCTCCATCTCCAATTTATATATTTACTTTTTTTTTTTTTATTTTGCAGTATGTCTCTTATTTCATGAGAAGCCTGATGTGAGACTATAACTCTTGATTTGTGGGCATGGTTCTCTGGCTGGACTACCGTGCGCCTCAAAACCACGCACCTCTACCACAGGCTGCCCTCCCCTTTTCTGCTAGAAAGGCCTGGCTGTAAGGTACAGCACGGAGAGCTCAGCAGAGGGAGGAGGATGAAATTAGGAAACCTGCAAACACGGGGTCTCATGACTGCACTGGCTTTTCTGGGCCCAGGCTTTATTTCCTCCTCCTCTAAAATGTCAAAATACTGCTGAAAACTGTAACAACTATTTTGTATTCTCTTGCTTTCTGACTAGGTCAGGCTCAGGGCAGTATTTACAGGGCTAAAAGAGGTAATAAAAATAAAAGAAAAAAGAAAGAAGGAAGAAAATAATGAATTTGGACTCCTTGGGAACCAAATTTTCCTGTGTCCATAACAGGTGGTTTTGGCATTTCAGATTGCACTTTCTGTAAGGCTCGTGGTTCATACAAAGAATGTGCTGCAGAAAATATTCCCCAGTAACTTGTTCAGTGACTTGTTTCCATTGTCTAATGCTGGTTCCATTCCAACGCTGGTATTCTCTTGACTGTTACCTAATCCAAGTTTCACTCAAATACAAACTCCTCTTAGCTAAGCTGTCAGAGCACTTTCACGAGCAAATATAAAGCAAATATCTTAAAATATCTTATCTGAAGTAAGTCTGTGTTCTTGACTTCCATACCAACTTGAGAAGTGAGAGGATGTTTGCTGCTGCGAAGGCACCTGACAACCCCTACCCTCTTCAGCAAATTCCCTTCAGTATCACCTAATCCAGTGTGTGCATGTTCATGTCAGGGTTCTCTTTTTCTCTTCCAAACCAAAGGCTCTTATTCTTTTCTGCTGATCTATCAGATTGCCTTTTTTAAACAAAAGCTCGTCTGCATTTATGATTTTGATTTG
Organism: Bambusicola thoracicus; assembly: GCA_002909625.1. Taxonomy (NCBI): domain Eukaryota; kingdom Metazoa; phylum Chordata; class Aves; order Galliformes; family Phasianidae; genus Bambusicola; species Bambusicola thoracicus. Next base: position 6,346 of record PPHD01010307.1, read on the forward strand.
CAAGATGCCATAAAACTGGAAGCAAATATTTGCTCTGCATTATACAAAACAGGAATTTAATTACTTGCTTTATGTCTTCTTTATATCTTTCTTTAACGTCTCCAAAAATAAAATATGATGGCAGCAATGAAACGTACCTTCCCAAATGTCTGCATTCATTACTGATACCGATCATCAAGGCCCTGATTCAGCGAAGTTCTCAAGTGCCTGCCCTAATTTTAAGCAAAAATAGTCATGCAAAGTCAATTCATCATTTTTCATATCTGTTTTAGACTGTTTTATTTTTGCCACTGCTGCTGTTCTGGCCAAGCCGTCCCTCACCACAGGCAACGTGGCTTTCCAGGTGGGCACATCTCTGAGTTTTGTAAGTCAGGGGTTGGTACACTGTGTTTAACCTATTGTTACTCATGATGCAAACGCTGCTCCCATGGAAGTCAGCAGCAACATTTCCTGCCTTCGGTTATAATAGAAAAAGGCTGCAGCAGAACAGATTATGGGAGCTTTATTTATTTAAATAGGAATATTGACTGGTTAGTTAGACACACAGGAGGGGAAAATACTTCACTGCTTTGGTAATCTAAGCACTTCTCTGCAAGAACATACTGTTGTTATGCTTTAAATGCTACAACTGTGCATCATGTCCCACTGATGTAACTACGTAGCCCCTTGGAAACAGTCTGAAAGTACAGACTGCTGAACCAGAAGAGACACTGAATGGCAGCAGAGTTGGGGAAAGAGGAGGAAGACTGTCTCTGTTTTAGCCACGATTAGAATGCAACGAAGCGATAATGTCAGAACAAGATGTACTTTTTAGGAGCAGTCATTCATTCACTACTGTCAAGATTGCTATAACCTATAGCAAATGCATCTATTCAGTGTTCCTGTATGACCCTCGTGTGGGGAACTTCAAACCAAACTGTCAGGTTTGTGCTTTGCAAGTTCGACAGCAAACCCACTCACCAACTTTGATGTGAGTGTAAATATATACTGGGAAATGGAGCCGTCGCTGACAGACGTACCAAACCCAGACTCTTATTTTGGGGCAGCCCTACAGCCGACTGAATTAATTTGCACCACAGTCATTTTAAAATGCAAGGTTTAATTGTCAATAAGCCCATGTGCCTGCATTGTTTGCTTGCTACATTTGTTTTACTCGATATGATGCAAGGAAATGACCCAGATGTAGGTGATTTTATATATAACTTTTCACTCACATGAACAATGTATGAATATCCTTCCCCTCTCAGTTCCAGGAAGGTTTTATGTTGGTGCGAATGGGTGGCATTTGTTTTGAATTAGCAGACAACAAAATAGCTCTATTGCTGTTCCTCCAGCTGCAGGAACAGAGGTGGTCTGCAGTTGCCGGCTGCATCAGTGGCTTTGGATGAAAGCAGAGAGGGCTGGAGGACGCCCTCCCTGGCACATGCAATTCTGGAAATGGTGCTAAGGAGCCCCTGTGGAATATCTGCTGTGCACACACTGTGAACTTCTTCCTGCCTCAACACCAACCTCAGAAAGGGAAAGGGTCACCCGGGAAGGCCATCAATCCTGTCCGCACTTCACTGGCAGGATCAAAGTGGATCCCTAACCATTTTATGCCTTTAGAGAAATAAATCTCCATCAGAACACAAGCAAGATGGTTTCTGTGCAAGAAATAATGCCACTGAAAGGCACTAGATTTTTGTTCTTAGCCACGCATTAAAGCAAACAGCCTTCCAGCATCCTGCACTCATGTGTGAGGGAATGAATGGTGTGTAAAGAGCTCCGGGACTGCCAGCACCACCGCGGACCTCCTGCTGTGTGAGGCGTGCTGCTGGCTCCACAGCCACCTCAGTGCGACGTGGGGAAGGGCCTGCAGTGATTTAGAGCTGCTGGGAGAGCAGCAGCTCCTGACTGACATTCCTCCATTCATCTGAAGAGCCGGCGCAGCGGAGGAAGCGCTCGTATATTCTTAAGTGTTCTGTACTTGAACATCATTGCCTTCTAGATTTAATTTTCGATGATAAAATACAATTTGTATAATGTGTGGAGAGGTCTGATACCAGTGTGCTGGGAGGAAACTCCAGCTAGGAGCTTGATCGTGTTCCATTTCAGGCTAATGGAGTACGAAAAATGCAGCAAGATAAGAAGAGGGAAGGGAGAAATGCTCTCTGATTCACCCAGGAAACCTAATAAAAGGGGAATGCCAGTGTTTGCAGCCCGTCCTGCGCACATCTCTGGAGACAAGCCCGTGTCTGCAGCCCTCCCGCTCTCTCTTAGGGCTGCTGCATAAGACAAAAGCACACATGCCATTGTCTGGAGGAATCCCCGATTTACTCCCAAGTCGGGCTTGGAGCATGTGGGACTTTTATGAGCTCTCGGCCTGGCCTGCCGCTGACCTAACCCTGCCCAGCACAGGTCACCGCCATTCAGCACAAAACAATGCCATTTGCATGCCAGCTTCGTCAAAGGCCTCTTCAGCGCCCACAACGCCAGTCACACCCGATTTTGCTGAATAATGCTGGATAGTTTTGTGAACGGTGCCTGTGTTTCGCTAGGCCATCCGCCAAACAGCCATGAACTCACTTTGCATAGCAACTATGAGAACAGAGAGGCCAAAATCTCCATGGCTGGGGGCACCCGGCCCCATCCCCACCAGGGTTCAATAACCCGGGCCTGGCAGCCAGCTGGAGGGCTGCTGGGATGCAGATGGCTTTTAGCCACCTCTTGTGCTGCAGAGAGAGCTGAGTGTGCGGCAAGCACAGGCCTGAGCTCTGGAGTGAGGAAATAAAGTGTGATTGATACCATTTTAAATCCAGGGGCTAAAATAGCCGACTTGAAAATGTCAATACCTCTTTAAATGTGGGTGGCATGTAAATTGCAACCACATATGCAAAGAGCGACAAAGATTTAAAGAGTGCTGGGGCGAAATGAGTTTACAGGCTTGCGTAAGGGACTGAGCAACACCGAGGAAGGAATTATTTTAACCACAAGGATGGTAACAGTCCTCAGATCCTGACTCCAGGGTGCCTTTTTTATTTTTTTTTTCCTAAGCCCATCTATTTTTAAGAAATAATTTTAAAATAAGTTTGACATTTTGCGTGAGGATCTGTTGAGAAATTCCTTATATAACGTTCCCTCGGCGAAATATTAAAAGCTTAGCTGGTCTGGATTGAAGTGCAACTGTTTGTTCCACTTACTGGAGTCCCTCCTCCGCCCCCACCCCTGCTCCTCTTTCCACATTGAAAAATAGAATATAGGTAGAGCAAACTGTTACAAATCTAAATTCTGCAGCCATAAATACTGCAGCGAATAATCTTTTATACCCTCTTCCCTTCCTCCTCTCTAGAATGTATTTGAAACACAATTACTGTGTTTAATGACTCAATTTGTGAAGACTTTGTCACTGGGACGATGAAAGTGGCTCAAGTGTGATAAAGCAAACATACCAATAAACCTTGTTTTTATTGATCTGGAGGAAGCTCAATTGTCTGGGAGAGACAGAGAGCGCTGACATCACCGCCTGGTCCCACTGGAATGCAGTGATAAGTGTCAGCCTATTTTTCATACAGGCAATTTCTCTGGCTATGTGATGTCTGGCTGCAAATTTAAAGTAAATGACATTCCACAATCTGCTAGGGATGTGAGGTAAAGTCTGCATTATTTGTTTTAGCATTTAAAATAATTTTGTGTCTGAAAATTTCCCCGGTGTCTAGACAAGATGTATGACTTGCCTGCTGAAAGTATTAAAACTTTGTGCCGTGCACTCCACACAGCCACTTTGATGGTAAACATACCGATTCAATTTAAGATTTTTAGACTCCCTTTTACAGCATATTATATTATCATTATTATCGCTGGGGGAGCCAGATTAAATGTAATTCAAGCAGTCAAACACAACTTGTGTTGCTGCACTTCCCTTAACTCCTCTTAAGCATCTTCGTTTGAATCTTCTGCAGTTTGTTGTCTTGGGCATAAATGCACAAATGCAGCAGCACATCTGATGGGGAAACCGCTGGGGCAGCTGTGCATACAAAACACAGCGTGATCACAAGAGCTATACGAGCAGTCTCTTGTATTTCCAGCTGCTTTATTCTGCATGTTCCTGTACTTTTCATAGTTTATTTGAAAAGGCCACGCAGGCAATTTTAGGCATACAAAAGCTGCCACTTTATAGAAAGATCTTGGGTAGAGAAATCTTGGATTCATTTTTCATTTTCTGAGTCTTCCGGTAGCTGTATTCAGGCCCGAGCAATTGCCTTGGTAATTTTTCATTCTTGGGTTTGAAAGTGATAGAGTCTCTGCCTTAGTCTGACACAGGCAAGCAAGCCAGGCCTTCTCTGTTTCTGACTCCACATCAGCTCCTTTGCAGCTACTTGCTTTCCCATTTCATCTGTTCAGGATATACTATCTGGAGTCCAAAGTCTGCATTGAGGTAAGAGCAAAAATGTGAATCGTCCCCTCTTCAGCTGATGAGTGGGCAAGAGATAATACCAAAATATTTTTATCTTAGTGGGAGAATGTAAGAGAGAGTGCGGATTTTCAGTTTCCAAAGAATGGAAAACATCTCACTGAGTTTCAGGAAATAGCCTGATTCTGTTATACCTGTTCCATTTGGTCTGGCAGTCTCGAGGCATATACATGTAACGTATCCTTCAGCGTGGACAGACAAAGTTGTTCCTTTTCTTGGAGCTTAACTATGGTGAAGATTTGGTGTTTGCCTAACGTGATAAATACTTCAGTTCTTTGGGCATCTTTAAATAGGTCAACAAAGGCTCTGTGATAAGTTTTGATAGTCGAGCTCATTAAAAAAGAAAGACTTCTATAAGAACAGCTTACTTTTAGGATGGTTTTTAAAAAACAAATGAGTGCCATAATTGTTTTTAAGTCATGAAAATGTACTTCTCCTGAAGCTGGGGAAAAAATGCTTTTATACAGCAAGGTAAGCCACAAGGATTCTTGGTAGGGCTAAAATAAACCAGACCATCAATGTTCTATTTGATGTCCTCTGGCCTGATTGTCTTTGTTAAAAGATATCAACCCATGTCTAGCCCCTAGATGCCCTCTTCTTTCTCCAGTGAGCCAAATGACTCTACCATGTTCAGACCATCAAGCTGCTGGTGAAATTAAAGGTAATAAAGTGATGCACCTTTAAGTCACCAGGGACTGTGTAGGAGAATTGCTGAGTACGAGAGTAATAGAATTTTGCTAGCCTTTATCAAGGCTCCCTCTTCAATTCTTTAATGCTCACATTTCAGTGAATAAATCTTCTGTCTCTCTTCATGCTTCTTAGTAACTTCCCCTGTTCCTTACTAAGAGTTTTATGTTTCCAGCATTTCCAAATGCCAGTTCTCAAAAATCATGAGCCAGGCCTTGGGGAAAAGGAAATCATGAGATTGGCTTAAACTGATATTCTTTGAATTCCTTTTATTGGCCTTCTCTCTCTGGAGCTCTACAGGGGCTTCATGTTTTCAGGCTTCTTTCCACAAACATAAGAACTAGAAGATGAATTTTTTTAAATGAAAGATGAGAGCGTTTTGCAATGCATTAATTCAGCAGCTGGGCTTTAAAAAAGAAAACCTGTGAAATATCGTGAGACTTGCAATTGAATGCGCTATAAAATCAGAGTGATTAGAAGGCTGAAGAACTCATGTTATTAAAATATCCCTGGAGTAAGCTGCACTGACTCTAAAGAACTGAGAACCAGGAGCAACAACACTAAGAAAACATCTTTCTATCAGTGTCCAAGTTTCCACCTTCCTTAGGGTGTACTCCGACGCCAGCAGCACAGCCCAGCATTCCTGAACTTGTATAGCCAAAAGTGAGCAGACAAAAGATCTTTTTTGTATTTTGTCGGCTAATGCTGACATAATTATAAGAGCTTAAATGAGCCAGGTAAATGTCGGAAGAAACATTTACATCAGCAAACAAATAATAGAAGGTAAACTGTGAAATTAGGAGCTTCCTATGCTGAGATACAACACTGAGTAAATGAGAGGGAGCTGCTTTAAAGCACGTGAAGACAACTGGGAATGTGTGTGACCAGTTGTGAATTCAGATGTAGCCCCTACAAAGGAGAACATCTTTACCAGAAGCGTGCAGAAAAGTCAGTAGTGTGCACCTTTCCAGAGGGAACTTCTTTGGGCTGCTGGAAACAGGGACTCCTCCAGGAGAGCAGACTGTGCCATCGCAGAAGAGGAGCAGAACTGATGTTAACCAATAATTATTGGGGAAATGAGTTAATCCTCATTCCTTCACACAGTTGTGTGAACAAAATACCTGACAGTGGAACTAGTGACTAATTAAAAGAGATAGCCCTCATGGGACTTAAGTCATTTGAATTGTGACGGGTAGGAAATGGGTTGGCACTATTCTGATAGCTTTTTGTGCCGAGCAGTGCAGACAGCCCTGGGACGGACTGAAGGTTAACGAGGTTGTTCTCCTTGACAGCAGCCATCTCCGTGAAACTTCTGTTGACATCACCTCTGGAAAGCCACTCAGACTACCCTTTGGCAAGTAGCAAGGCCTTCAATTACAAAGTGCTCAAAAGCTCATCCAACCATTGCAGGTTGTCTCCTCTCCAAATTGCTTTTTTTCTTATTGTAAACTCACGGTCAACATTTGATGGGGAAATTAATTACCGAAGAGATGATAGAGAATGCCACTCAGGAAGTAGCTGTTTTAATTTTTTGCAGCCAAATAACGTATGACACATCGGAGGATAAGCACCGTGGTTCTGCAATTCCTGTAACAGAGCGCCACGCACAAAGGGAGAAAATGCAAACGATTTCAAAATCAGACATTGCTGCAGGATGACTGAGGAGTTCGCATTTGTGCAAAACTAGAAGAATAAATGCTCCCTTCTCTTCTTCCAAGACATGCTATTATGATACAAATCAGCTTTTCCATCTTACTGCGTACACTGCAAAGAAGTAGTTTGTTTGATAATACCCTCTCCTCTTCTTTTACCTTAATATTTTATCCAGTAAGGAGCAATCATGTGAAGAAAGTGTTTTGTGAGAATGTAAAGCTGCACTTAAAGCAGAAGACAGGCAGTACGTTAGGATTACATCAGAACTGTAGTTTGATCATTCCATGGCGGACACGTAACAAAAAGAAATTCATAGGGTGCTGCTAAATGCTCTGCAGCAATTTCTCAGCTTTGTGATTTTCCCTTTGCTCATATAAATTCTGTCTGGGATTCATCTCACCTGTTTGGAGATGTCCACAATGTAGGCATCTCTGTGTGAAACGGCCTTTTCAACTTCTTTTGTACTCAGTGCAGAGAAAGAGACACTTTAAAGGTGATAGTCACCTTGACGGGCAGCTGGCTACTGAAAGAGGTTGGATGAATCACACCGCAAGTGTGATTGCCCACTGACTATAAGGGAAGTCCAGCCAAGCAGATCAGATGGAGACATCTGAAGTTCGGTACTATTTAACCCTCCTTAGGTGCCTGTGCATACAAGACCTTTCCCTTTCAACATACAGTATTAAAGCAGCTGAGATGTGTAGGTGCAATGGCCTAGATGATATATACTGTGACAGTTTGGAGTTTGGTACCTCCAAAAGAGAGCTGTGAAAATTCAGGGTTATTTGCCCTCTTAGGATCTCAGAGCATTCAGACTACTCCTAGAGGAAGGAATGGCAGCACCGCCTTCATTCTCACCATGCAGAGCCCGGCAGGCCTGCTGTCCTGCATGACCTCTGCTTCATGTGCTGGGGCTGCACATACAGTCAGCAGAAACCTCCTCCCAGCTTTGGCAGAGTGGCTTTGGTGTATTTCAGGAACAAGAACTGTGTCCCCACCACCTTTGTGCTTCTCTGTAGAAGCAGAGTCTGCAGCTTAATGGGGAAATTAATTACCAAAGAGATGATAGAGAACGTCACTTAGGGAGTAGCTGCTTTAATTATCGTAATGCTTATAACATTATTGTAATACTTATAATACAGAAACCCAGTTACAATCTGCAGCCAGCTTCTATGCGCTCAGTACTAAGTACAGGGCTATCTTTATAATACGATTAGAACACTTTAAAAACATCTCCCTAATACTTACTGTAGATCTCAACTCTGTGTGATGCTCTGATTATTAAATATTTTTGTTTGTTCTAATGTAACTGCCCCACGTTTCAACATACAGAGGCTCACATTTACAGCTAATGTGTGTCAGGAAGGACTTAGGATCTGGGGGCCATTCTCTCCCATTTGCTCGCTGCTATGCAGGCTGACAAAGGCAGCTTTCTTGCCAAAGTGCTGCTGAGAGTAGGAACATCCCATCCCCAATAAACCTGGAGCAGTCTGTGTTCATTGCTGGCACACACCCTGTGAGTCAAGTCAAGGTGAAAAGTCCACAGACCTTAAGAACACGGGAGAAAAGCCACCAAGAGGGCCCCTCACAGCAAGGCAGCAGCAATGGGTGCGCTCAGGGCAGGGCAGCAGCAGCCCCTTGCTGTGTGCTCTGTGTCAGGCTGTGCCTGCATCATGGCAGTGCAGGGAGGGAGACAGGTGGGCTGCAGCCGGCTGGCTGTCCTTCCACAGCACATCAGGACAAACATGTCCAGAGTCATGTCTCTGGGGGTGTGGCTTTTATGTAGGTGGTTGTCTTTATTACTTTGGCCACTGTACGTTTCTGCTCTCATTTCTCAGTGCCTGCAGGTTCCTGAGATGCAATTTTTTTTTATTTTTTTTTTCTGGCTAGATTTTCTGAGCAGGATCTCACAGGATGCTTATGAGCTGCGGTTACTTTGCTTCTAGTCCCTTAAATCTGTGATAGATTACTGGGTAAAAGGCCAAATAATAACTTTAGATCTCGCTTGTCCCTCAGTGAATGCTGTAGGTAATTAATACACGAAAGACAATGATTTTCACTCACCTGCTTCCCAGGTTCCTGAAACGTCTGCCTTGAACAAAACTCACGGGTGTCCTTTGACCTTTGTAGAACATGAGAAATAGAAATGCGCATGCAGTGCATGCCTAGAAAACAGTGTATTTAGAAAGCTGCAGCGTAGATGGATGTGTCTAGTTAAAACATCAGTCTTCCTATAGGACTAATTGGCTTGATGCCAGTCCTTGAAGAATGAAGCTGTTCCAATGTGTAATGAAGTAACTCCTGAGGGCCCCCAACTGCTGCCTTAATATAGCCATACCTGCCACAGCGACGAGATGGCTTTCATTCTCAGCCAAGCAGAACAATCTCCCTTTGGAGAACAGCAGCTTTGGAGTATAAATATATTTGTAGCTTTCTCCAGCCTTGGGGGAAGGGAATCCTCACACTATAAACAAATGGAGATTCTTATATCAATTGTTTGTGCCTTAATTATTGCAAAGAATAATTAACTAATCCCACAAGGGCTTGGAACGGGTTGTAGAGCACACAACACTTCGTCTTTCACTCAGTGCTAGCAAGCTTGAGATTTGTGATGAAGAGAAAAGGCACTGTTCCCCAGTCTCATAGGGGATTTAACCTAGATTTCATTAAATCCATGATAACTGGGTGACACAGCTACTTCTGGAGCTTGTGCACATGCATTTTGCATTGCAGATGTCTGCCACACACTCAGATCAAAATGAAGAGGTGGTGGTGCATAATGAATGTTAGTTGACCCCAACTTCTTCTGGTCCCCGGGCAACAGTGCTGTGCAAATACTTAACCTTACTTTGGCACTTGACTTTAACTGCAACGCTCTATTACTATTATTATTACCATTGTTATTATTACTATCATCATCATTATTAGCATTATTATTTTTATCATCTGTTAAGTTTATGAAGACTATGGGAAGGTTTATCCAGCAATGTTTCTCAGAGTTCCTGTGTGTGGTTGCCCAATTCCAAACAATTAACAGCAATCTGGTAACTTCTACTTTCTAGAAATAGCTTTTAGTGCATGGAAACTGTACTTCTGCAGAGGGCTTCCAGTGTGTGCTGAGGAGATTCACTGTTTATCTATCCCCTATGATAGCAGTTGCCTTTCCTGCCACCCCAGACTGTTGGTGCTGTCATTGCTACAGCTGTGTCTCACTAACTCTGACTGCACCCACTGCTGAGCTGCTTCATTAAGACCGAGATTCTTTGCTTGCCTATAAAAACGTCTTGTGAGTCAGAGTCAAAAGACTTGCTTAAATCAAGCCATGACAACCATTTCTCCTCTATTCCTGGGCCTGTTATCCTGTCATGGAAAGAAATGAGCTTGGTTTGATGCGGTCTGTTCCCAGTAAGTGTACGTTTGTTCATGCTTATTTTCTTGTTATCTTCTGTGTGCTTACAGATGCTTCGATTCTTTCATTTCAGCATCTTTCCAGAAGCTGAAATCTATTTGTCAGCCAGGAAGTCCCCACTTCCTCCTCATGGACAGGGAGAAAGGAACAAGCTGGATACAGTCCACAGTTTACCTGATGTTATTTTATCACGTATGGTTGCTCAGATGAGTTGAACTCTGAACATTACTTTTGACAGAAATAAGTAAGTTTAGCTTGTCAGTGGGGACAAAGCTCCCACATTCAAAACTCTGGCAAAGATGCTCGATATGTCTCTTAAGAAATATTTCCAAGTCATATACTGGTACTGTCCAGGAAGCCATCCCCTGCTCCAGTGTGTGATTTCACTAACAGACACACGTCTGACCAGTTCTGATGAGAAATATCTTTGTTTTGTTAGGGGAAGGAGAGGGTTCAAAATAGACTTGTTGTAGTTTGAAAATACTTATTTTGACTCCTAAGAGCAAACTTATAGTATTGATTTGTCCAATTCCTCCTAAATCCAATGGAGAGTCTCTCATCTACTCTACCGCGTGCAAGAGTAAGCCTCAAAAGGCACAGGCTGCTGTTGGAAGGGAAATAAAAGCATTGGTCTGTGCACTGGGGCTTGCTCATATTTCCCAATCCTCTGAGTGCAGCTCCAGTAGTGTTTTTAATGCTGCATGTCAGAATGTACTTCCAAACTACCTTCAAGTTTGGTCAAAATCCATTAAGTGCTAAGTTTCCTCCTTTCTGAAAACAGTTTAGCCCAGATATGTACTGCAAAATGAATGCTCTCTCAATGTGTGCATGGGCACTCATACTCAGTGTGTGAGGAGCAGCTCCAAATTTTTGTTGTTCCAGCATGTAAGGCCATACAGATCTGTAAGGGAAAATACATGCTTTGAACCTGGTCCAAAGCTGAATTTAAAACTTTAAAACTTTGTGTTGATCTGAATAACACAGCAGACCACTAGGATGTTATCCATAAGAGAAAGTGGCTGCTCATTTCAAAGTAGCACAAGATGGACAGAGCCAAGCGATGCACATCAGAAACCTCTGCACAGTTTCTGCCTCCAATTTCTGGAGAATTACTGCATTTGAAAAACAAAAGAATGAGAAGGAGGGCACAGAGATAGAAAAATATATTTATTTTCAGTGTAGGTGACAGCAAGATGCCTAACTGGTTCCCCAAGCCGTGCCCTTCTTTTCATTACCTGCACTGTCCACCAAAGTGCCATCCTCTACAGCATTCCTCAGGCGGCTCCAGGGACGCGCCCTGGGTTCATGAAATAGTACAGCCAGAAAAATCCCCATGGTGGGGCTGTTCGGTGAATTTGTTGTCTGAGCAAGGGCAAAACCCTGCCTAGGTTTCTAAAATGCAAAGGAAAACCAGACAAGAACACTGAAAAAGCTGGAGACAGGAGATGGGACATCCATCTACTTTCCATCCAAATCCTCTATGCAGTCACATCAGTTTCCTGTGCAGTGATGTTTCAGACGCCATTGGGCAAGTCTGACTTTTGTGACTGTCTCTGGATCATTAAGATGTTTTTGCATTGTGTGCCCTCTTCACACAGGTCTTTGATGATATGAGTGCCACGAACCCAATCCCGAAGGCTCCAACTGGTCAGTAATCTCTAACGTTATGGCTGTTTGAGTGTGGCACGAATTTGGAATTGCACGCATAAAAAGGACTGAATCAAAATTTAATCAACATTTTTTATTCCGTTCTCCAACTTCTGCTCATTGTTTCATATCTGTGAGCATGCTGAAGCCTGGAGTGATTGAGGGGGCATGCTGTCATCGCTACTCAGTCTGCTCTTCACGCTGAGCACTTTATGTTTCTCTGCCTGGAAAATTTCAAATAAAATGTCAGTCTGTGCATCTCATTAATCTGCTAACAACTGAGCTAAAGGTCTAAGTGCTTTAAAGATATAACACAGATTTTAAGTTCAAGGATACAGCTGAGGTTAGAATCCTATCCATCCATCCGTCTATCCATCCATCCTTTCTGCCAGCAATCTTGTTATAATTCAGCCTGAATCCAAATAAGCCCAATGGAAAAAGGCAATGAGGTTATATTGGTTAGTTCCCAAGCAGAAGGAAAGGTAGTTGAAGCAAAATCAATACTTTTGAAAGACAAAAGAGTTACAAAGCCTTTTTCCTTGAAGACATCTGTCTGTGCATCACAAGAAACCACCACTACATCTGATGTTCACTTGGCACTATTGCTGACATCGTGGCTGAGCCTTCCACCTGTGTAAGTCTGAGAGACGGAACTCCATCTTCCCTGCAAGGAGAGGGACACTGGGTCAAAGGAGCAAGAATTTGGTGTGGCTTGGTGAAGCCCTACTCGGCCCATGCTTCGAATGGGCACTCGGTCTCCTGGGAAGCTGTATTAGCTTTGGATGCACGCCCGCTCCACGCGTCATGTGCCATTTCGGTTCCTTAAGCTCCCAAAAGACCCATGTATTTTCTTTTTCTTAATCCCATGTTTATTGATTCATGTGTGTGTGTTTGTGTACGCTCCATATTATTATTTACTGCTAACTTTGCATCATTTGCTATTTCCTTCTCCCTCTTTTGTTACATTATATGCCATATTTTCATGCCATATGCCATTTAAGCTGCACCTTTATGTGTACAAAATGTGTACTTAATTTGCATGCACAGTTACTACCATTGTAGACACAGGCACAGAGTGAGTAGGCATATTTGCATGCAATTATCTGATTTGCTTGCCCAATTGCAGTGATTTGCATATGCAGATTTTGTGCACAGTTGTACATTTACATTTTTGAAGAACTGGCCTCAGTGGTTTATTAAAATAACTTTAAGCTTCCTCTTATAAAATATTGAAGATGCTGGAACCACTGTGGCTTTTCAGTATTATATCCCCTCAGTAAACGATCTCTACATTTTTACATTCCCTCTCCTCCTCTCCTATCCAGTACTCTAAAGAGGTTCAGTCCACAGGGTTATACATCCATTATTTCAAGGTATATTTGATCTCCTTATGCCTCTGTTAATCCATCTTAGATGTAAGTAGAGGGCAAAAAAATACCCTTGCTTAACTTTCAAAGATTATTCTACCTATCCCAGTCTGTATTTTCCAGTTAAACTCAAGGTTTTTTTTCAATGAATTAATTCTGACTGAATCAAAAAGATTCTTTTCATAATAGTGATTGCGT
>PPHD01010308.1:631-19756 GCA_002909625.1 Bambusicola thoracicus
ATAAAAAAAAAAAAAAAAAAAAAAAAAAAAAAAAAAAGGAGATCAATGGGATATTGTATTACCTGGCTATAAAGTATTCAAGAAGGATAGATTGGGGCCAAGTTTTCTTCTAGCACAGTTCCAATGACTCCAGTAGAGTTATGACAGTAAAGACACCAGTCCTCTAATACACAGGCCACTGGAGTAGCAGTTGTCTCAGCTCACACAGTATCCAATGACATAACACCATGGAACACATAGAGTTGTAGTTTAGCATCTCTTGTGATGAAAACACAAAGCTGTAAACATTCTAGGTATAATACAAGCTTCCTGTTCAGGAAAAAAAAAAGAAAAAAGAAGTAGACGTGCTACAATAAGGGATATCAAAAAGGAAAGGAAGTCTAACGTAACAGCTGCATGACCAAGCACAGAAGGACAGAAGCTAAGGAAACAAATTATTGTTAACATAAGTGAGAACTTCTCGACACTGCCAATTCTAGGCAGTTAAATACAACAACAAAAAACCCAAAACCCTTGAAAATTGTTCTTCCATTACTTTAGAGAAGTTAAAATGAAGATGGTTATTGATGAGCTAGTTTATACCCATGATTAGAATATCATTCATTTTACATTGTTAGAACAGCAATATGAACAAAATCTAATAGTCTTTCAAATTCATATGGTCCTGCCATTTAATCAGAGTCCTAGCATTTAATACAAAAGACAAAATGGACTCCAAACATTTCCATTATGTCTGAAGAGCAATATAGTGTATAACTCTCAGACTTTTTTCTGTGTCTATTACTTGCATATTTTTATAAATCATTAGTAACATGAAAAAAAAAAAAATCCAGATGTAGCAAGACTCGTCTTGTTTAGATTGCAATATAATAAGACTCTTCAGAGATCTGTTATCAATCTAGGCATACCTACAGCACAGTAGCAGAAATTCTCTGCGACAAACAGAAGGTAAAACAGGCAAACCTGTATGAACTATCCACACTAACACCTGTAGCCTAAATTAGTTGCTACCACTCAGCAGAGAGACCTGAGCTGTGGGCAGCTCAATGAAAATCTATCAGCATACACAGGCAGTAGATGAGGGTAGGGTGGAAGCAAAGGCAATACTTAGTTGACAAAGGAACATGAGTACATTCTAATACCATTATATAAATTAGCAGTACATTCCCATTTACAACACTAAATTAAGTACCAGTCATATGTAGAACAATCCTACGTCTACCTCTGTGGTACCATACAGGTAAACCATAAGGGATGGACATAGGTAGATGCAATGAGTGCCTACATGAGGTCACAGATGTTTTTAAGTATGAAGTTCTCACTTTCATCCTAGTGGGACGTGTTTTTACTATAGAAGATGACTTAGAGACTCCCTACAGCCTCATCTTCAAAAGCCAAGCTGAATCTTGAGTCATAGAATCCCTTAAAATATTTAAATTCCTACTCATAAATGACCAAACAAAGAAGCCAAGCTATTCCATTGTTCATTAATGGGACATCAAACAATATGTCAGCTGAGATGTGATCAGTGTCAGTGGGGTTACCCAGTCTGCCCTGACCCTCATCTCAGAGCTGTCTGCAGACCTCGCTTCCCCCTTCCAAGACACCACGCTCACCTTGATGCAAACTCTCAGTGTGGTAGACGGCCTCTGTGAGCCCACATACTTACCTAAGCAAATGCCAGCAGCACAGCATTTGTGAAAGGTAGCAGCATTTCCCATTTGGACAACAGCCCTTGCTTGTTCCTGCCCTCATCAGTTTCACATACCAGAAGCTGAGTCCCACTACCCTGCACAAGACTACTTATCAGTGTGAGCTGACGAACAGGGAAGGCTGGAGGAGCACCGCAGCAATAAGGTAATGTTTAGCTAGACTCCACTCCGAGCTAGGGGGTCCCACTGAGCCTGAGCAAACCATGAAATAAAACTACTCCTGTTCTCCTCCTTCACTTGCCTCCACTAAGTCTGGAGAGAGCAGAAAAGAAAACATCCTCCTCAGGGCTCAAAACAGACCTTTGAGCTCCAGAATACGAGACTTTTTTCATCGCTACTGCAACTTCTTTTTGGTTAGTGATATCACCAGGAGAAACGTTCCTGCCATTAAAAAAAATACATTGCTGCAGCTGAAAATAGTGATGAGCATGGAATGTCCTCTACAGTTTCATAAAATCTAGAACGTCACCCATGACTGCACTCCAATAATCCAATTGGGAAACAGAAAGAAAAACACATGGTTTACTGTGTCCAGTCAGATCTTACAGACGTGACTCAAAATGACAATCAGACAAATTGTTCACGTATCATCAGACCAAAGTTATTCAGAGAAATTCTCTCAATAATCTCAACCAGCCAATAAATCAAGGGAGGGTGAGGAATGGTGATGATCATCTGCTTATCAACCACTGAGGAACACAAACAGGAGGCCAAAATTGCCAGGATTCTTTTAAACGTTTGAATAATTGTTACCACAAGTATGTGGATTTGACTGAGCACAGCAGGCTACCTTTGAAGCATAGTGAACAACAGCAGGTTTGAATATGGTCAAATTTAAATGAAGACAGGATGCTTCCAGAACTGTCATACTTTTTCACCCCACATCTATTATCTATAAATTGTTTACCCAGTACTCCACAAATGCGATCGCTGTTGACAATGTAGTTAAGTATGTGACAAAGAAGAAAGGAAATGGCTTGAACAAGACAGACACATTGCAGCTGTTCACACATAACTTTTAAAAGAGTAAATTGGATTTATTCCTTCTATTTCTCCAACAAATCCACTGACCTGCAATGTTTCTTCAATCTTTGTAAGCCCCTGAAGTTTTATTACACATTTTTATCATTTTCAAGTCATTTCTGAAAATTCAGTATTTTTGAGGCAGGAGACTGCATCTGCACTGAAGTCATTCGTTTCTTGAGACTCGTATTAGATGAGCCTCTAATACAAAGTTCTGGGAAACAGTTATAACTTTATGTACTCTTCACCAGTTTATCAGGAATCTTAGCAGCATTTTCCCCAAACTTTTACTCGCTCCTGAAATGAGGAGGAAAAGTCATTTCTGTGGGAATTACTTTCACTGGAAGAAGTGGATCCAAGGGGAAGCGGTAATAAAAAGCAGCTTCTCTGCTTTATTCTGGGAGAGGAGACAGACAAACAGAAGTTCATGACAAAGCCCTGTGATGACTAATTCCTTTTGTTGCAATAAATGCTGACAGCTCTCCACCCCCACACAGACACACATTTGGTTTCATTAGATATTGCTCAGATGTGTATTTTAGCTGAATATATATTTTTTTTTTTTTGGGGGGGGGGAACACACACACACAAAACCAAAAATCACATCCTGGCTGACAAATAATGTGGGAGAAGGCAGAATGTTTCACTGGTCACAGAGAATGCTGCTTCTTTGTAGGATGAACAGAGTACATGATACCAATGCTGCTGCCCGCATAATTTCATTAACGCTAATCACTTGTTGAACTCCCAGCACTGGCTACACACAAATGTATGCGTGCATTATGCCAACACCCCCTTGCTCTGTGTGAATGTACTCACACCCACCAGAACATGACAGCGAGCTCCACAACGACTTGCCAAAATCCTCACAGCTGTTCAATTCTGTTCTGCGCTAAAACAGACCTCGAATCGCAGCGCAACTCTAATTCTACCCTGGGAGTTCAAACACATCTCTTAAAAAGGTAAGCAATTTTTACAGGTGACCAAGTCATTTGTGAGCCCATCTCCCTTTTCACAACCCTCATGTATACATTTTTGAAGTCTGTCTTAAAACAACTAAATGGAACCTTGTTTTTAAATAACGAGGGCTCGACGCATTCCGATGATTAAGTCTCTTTATAGCTTCTCAAGGTGGGCAAGCTGTCTCATGGAATGGCCCATAATCACCAGTCCTTGCTAGAGACCTTGCCTATATTATATGAAACATGAAATAGCCAGAAATACAGGGAATACAACTAGGAATTCAACCCATAAAGCGTTCTTTGTGTGACTGAGAAACCTCAGAAGCACTTTGAAAAGCTTGAAGGAAAAGAAATGATTTTAACAAAAGAACAGAAAAAAGAAAACTTGAAAGAGAACAGAAGTTCTGAAGTATGTGGGGGTGGGAAAAGTCTTCAGTGTTAGGAACACCAAAGAGATGTCTAACTCAAAGCTACCAGAATAGCTTAAACAAGCTGAGGTGGCTGTGGCTTGATATTCCTACTTCAGCAGTGACTGTAGTAGGATGCCCAAAGGACTGCACTGTGGATCTAACTGGACTGCTGTGAAATTCACAGAGGACCTAGAGGATGGTTGCTCCCTATGAGAAGAGCAGCTCGGTTTCCAGGAGGTTATAGCAAGCCGCGCTTTGCCACTTTGTCAGCTACGCACTTTGTCAGCTACGCACGCCTCCAGAGCCCACCTCTTCTCATCAGTGCTGAACACAGGTAAGGGATGCAGGAGAGAGGAAGAGGGCCCACAAATGCCACGTATGAGATTCCAGACAATTGCTGAAGAGCCGAGAGAAGAACCAGCATTCCCGTTGCTGCAAAGGCACCACATCTTGAATTTTCAATCTTTCCCTGCTCCCCCGGGGTAGTTTATGAGCCATTTTGGTTAGTGAACGTTGGCTCCTAAAATTAATGAGCGTGTCTGTTTTCAACATACGGTCAATTGCTGATTGTTCTGATCTGGTGAGCTAGACTGATGAATATGTACCACCCACAGATAAAGAAAGAGCTGGGCTTTCCTGCTGCATGTTGAGAAAAGGGAAGAGGAAATAACAGCAAAGCAGTAAGCCAAGTGCAGAGGTACATCAGAGAGATTGCACCCCAAACCACACTGAACAGAAACCTGAACTGTAAGCAAAGGTCTCCTGCTGCAGCTGAGGTGTTACTGGTGACCCGGATCTAATCACCTTTTCTATAGCCAGTAAGAGATCCCAAGTCCTATAGCCACGGCCTAAACCTAATGCCCAACCACTGCCATAGGCAAAGCATCTGCTCCTCAATCTGCTGACTTGTGGGACTAGGTGACAACACCACATTCTCACACACTGCCCCGTTTGTCCTCTTTCTTACAGTGACGTCCTGCCACAGCTTACATTTGCTCTCGGTGCTGTCCCTTCACGCTATCACACAGTCAGCTACCCGATTCCCTGGGGCAGCGGCTCAGCACAGCCTGAGGCACACATGCTCACAGCCATTTTACAAAGTGATCACAGGCAGTGCTCACGCAATTGTGTTGGACAGCAGGTGCAGCTAGTCAACCCAAAATGTCAAAGAATAAAAGTTTTGATTAAGAGTAAAATAAAAAGGCCAAGCACCCCTTGCCAGCCATAAGACGTGCTGCCCACCAGCAAATTTAAATTTTTATGCCACTGCATAGGTTGCGTATGCCCGCTATCTACAGCCATGTGTTCACCTCATGAAAGATACATGAAGACCTAAGTGGCATTAATAGTGTTTATGAGCCCATCACCTGGACAGATATTCCCTTTATGATTCTAATGAAATAACAGAGAAAGACACACACAGAGACTAAAACCTTCTTGAAAGGAAAAATCCTAATCTGTATTCCTGACCCCCGACATGAATTCTTGATGTCCCAAAATGGAAAAAATATACACTCTGCCAGAACTGACATACTGAAGAGCCCCCTTCATTTAACAACAAAGCATCTGCCAACCTTGTTATACATCTGTCACGTACATCAGGCTGGGCTTGCAGGAGCGAGGAGCAGAGCAGGAAGCAGGAGCAGAAGGAAGGTGGTAAAAGAGGAGGGAAAGGCGACAAGGGAAATTAAAAGCAGATAGCACGCAAGGGTGGAGGAGCAGAGGACAAACAGGAGGAATGGAAAAGCAGACAGCAAGAGGGTAAGTTAAAAGGAGGTAAGGGAGAGAGAGTTTCATCGATCGCAGAGTCTGTATTAACTCAGTCACAGGGCTCTGATGATCTCTAAAACGGACTGAGCCCTGCTCTCATAGTTTATGATACCAGCAGAACCATTTGATTGAATTACAGTTCTTCAATTGATCGCTCCATATCAGTAATCTCTGACTTCTTTACTCACCAGCCAGCTCTTCTGACAAAGGCAAGCTTTGATGGCAAGGAATGCTTTCCTGACATTTTTTAGCTGGAGCTAATCGGTATAAGATTGAATTGCTTCAGTTGACATTTCACAGGGAGAGCAACATGGCAGGTACCACTGCCAGTCCTTGATAGCAAGGAAAGGGCAGCGAAGAGGAGACAATCACACTTGGGCACACAACGCAGAACCTTTTGAACTAGGAGGAGATAGAGAGTACTTGCAAGAAAAGCACCCTCATGCCCTGGATCAGTCTTTTTCAAGCTGTCCCACTCACATCCAGCTGTGCCGAGCAAGTATTGGTGATGCCAAGAGCCACTGCCTTGAACAATGAACTTCACTAAGCCAAGAGGACATCCCTGCCTCTCAGTTTGGTAAGAGCAGTCAGACCGGTGTGCATTAGTGCAGAACAGAGGAAACCATCACAAACAAGATTCGAGACTCCATGATATCACAACACTGTACAAAGAAAAGTCTTTGCCTGAAGGATTGAACATCCATATGCAAAGCCAGAGTTAAAAGGTGGACATAAGGAGATAGTAAACTAAGCAGAAACAAAAAGAACAATGAGCAGCTTGTGACGCACTGGTCTGGATGAAGTGCCAATCCATTCTCAAACAGGAATCAAATCTGAGTTTTAATCTAAAAGCCTTAAATATTTAACTTCCTCATGCTTCTGCTTAGCATACTTTTGCCATCTTCTGAGCACTCAAGTTAGAGGCTTTGCTTTTAAAAGCACCACAATAAGAGAAAATTTCAGAAGAGATTTAAGGAGGGGGAAACTATGTCACACTGTGCTCACTTTCACAGGGAGCTCTGACTTCGTTCCAGAGGAGAGGATCAAAGCACAAGGAAAAACATTAAGAAGTCATATATCAACACTGCAAATAAAGACTGAAACAAGACAGAGATTGCCTTAGCTACAGAGAGGACTTTGTCTGAAATCAGCAGCCCTGAATTAATAGGGGGGGACAGGGGAAGAAAGTAAGGTGCGTGCTAGACATCAGCAACTGTGTTTCTTATACGCTGACCCTCAGTGGTTACCAAGTACAAGTAGTAAGAACAATCTTACCATTGGTCTGAGTTTATCAAAGCCAAGCTAAGCACCTGCCATTTTCAACTACCTTTGACCCTTTACCTTTCCATGCTTCCAAGTCTAGCAAAAATAGTTTTCTGTCAAGCCAGAATGTTGACTGTGCTATATAGGTCTCCATTTCTAATAGCTGTTGAGTGGGTACAGAAAAAGATGGTTTTAAACAAAATCCTGATGCTTATAATGACAATCCTAAAAATCACAGTCAAATCTTGAGCAATGATGGGTATCGGAGTGCACAAAGCACTTCTTTGGTTGTGATTCTGTAGCAATGCAACTGTACCCCCAGGTAAAGCCATTGTTTCCCTGGAAGCCTGCATAATATTGAGAGGGAGAGAAACGCCCACACCTACAGCTAGGGTATTTCTAACTTCAGTTACTATCTCCTTTTTGGAGCTGCCAAGACAAGTGATGCATCGATTTTCTTACAGCTCACCCTGCATGATTGGTATCAGGGCTGTGTAGGCGTCTGGCAAAGCATTCACAAATTTCTCTGAAAAAGTAAAAAGACAAAGAAATCCACAACCGTAATCAAATTCAGGACACTGAGACCAGTATGGAAACTCCTCCATAAGGCAGGCTCATTCTAATTCAGTCAGAACAGCAACAGAGCCATTACTGAAATCTCATCTAAAGACCTTTGCAGAAAGCACCTGCAGCATCATATGCCTGGGAAGTAACCTTTGAAGTGGCAGGGCAAGCAAAACTCGCATTCTGGAAGACAGAATCAGGCTGCAGAGGCACGATGAAAAGAAATTTATAGCTGCCCGCTGAGATCCCCCCTGAAGCATGGGCCAGGAAGCACAGAAGTGTGTTGTTGTGGTCTCACTGATGACTGAGATTTTCTATCACAGCTTAGGCTGTGACATCGCATCTGATTTGGCTGACCAACCCCTACCAGCTTCCGACACCTACTTCACCCCTGTATTTTGCTCACTGGATTGAAAAATATACATACAGTTCTGAAGATACAGATGAAAGACACAGGCATCTGTCCCACAACAGGCTGATGTAAGGATACTGCTCCAACAACCCCTTCCCCTCTCTTTCCTAGGGAACCTGGCTTTGGTGTCTATGGAATAAGCTGCCCAAGGGGAAAAAATAATGCAGAAACAGCCACTCTTGTGTTAGCTAACTCATCTCCCAAGATAGGAACTGATCCTTATCAGACATTCAGCGAATGCCACTGCCAATGGCTAAAATCCAGGTCCAGGGGGCACTGCTTGCCATCACAGCAGAAATCAACACGAACAAAACCCAGGTCCTGCAGCTTGTAAGTCAGAGCTTCCTTCCTTCCACTTCTCCAGTATCACCTCCAAACATATTCCTTCTCCCCTCCAACAGTGAGATATAGCAGCTTTATAATGCATGCAGATGCTGAAATTTTTGCATATGAAGTTTATCATCTAATCACTCACTCGTGGAATAAAGTGCCAAGTAACATTTGAGTAATCAGACTGCATGTATAAATATCCTATAGTTACACAGTTGTTACAGCATATCATTTCCTAGTTTGCTGCTTTTACAGACATCAGCAGTGAAATCAATCCCCTCCCAAACATTAAATGATCTCCACAGAAGCGATCTCAGGTGGAAGAGGAGGGAAATACTGCTCTTCCCACTCAAGAGAAGAGACCAGCAGGTAGAGAAGAACATGGTGAGCGCTCACTGTTCCCTCAGAGCTGGATGCAAATTCTCCACGTGATCTGCTCATGGACTTAAAGACAGTCCCCAGCCTACAGCACTCCCATCACATGGCTTTGGTCCTCTCTGCCTTTTGGAAGGTAGCCCAGTCTAAGAAGACCGATAGCCAGCACCTACCCCTCTCCTGTAGGGCAAGAAGCATTTACAGGCAGCCTATTTCCAGGCCTTACTTCCTGAGACGGGTCACATTTAGGGAACTTAACTGTCTCATCACTAGCAGGACAAGGCCAGCAAGGTCTGGTGATGCTTTCAGTTTCTGTGTACAGAAGCTCAAGTTATAGCACACCTGTGGAACTATTCCCCCTCTCACGCAGAACACAACTAGTAAGAGAAAGCAACTCAGCGAGGTGGTAAATAGTATAGGAAAGATATCCGCACCAAATTCCAGTATTTTAGTACCCACTTCTCTTTCCAATCCTGATAATAACTCAGAACTGTGGCTTTCATGAAAAGGAACATTTAAAAAACTTAGACTCAGCATGTTAAATAATTTAACGATTTTAAAAATAAATCTTTACTCCTTGTAGAAAATGTCTGTTTCAATGTGCTGTTCAAATTCCCCCTTCCTTTCCCTAGAATAGCCAAGCTCCATAAGGTAGCCTGTTTTATAAAGAAAAACTTCCTAAGTTTGCCTTTTTCCTCGTCCTCTACGTCAAATAATCCAGACCCATTTTGTGCCCCACGATGTAACATGGCTGTTTGACCAACAGTATGCTGCCATTTCAACCAGAAGAGACCACAGCATGCCTGAGGAAACACAAACCCCAGGAATCCAGTCTGCTCTGTAGGGGAATAGCAGAAACACAATTTCAATAGAAACTTCCCAGTCAGCTCAATCACTAAGGTCTAAAGGAAGATAAATAGAAGCATTTGCTGTTTATCAAGGAAAAATCCCTCGTGCATAAAAGGAATAGAGACAACAGCTCCTTGACCAGTAAATGTGAATTTAACAGAGAAAGACAACAATTTGAGCCCTGGAGACTTCATTATGGAGGTGGTGCTCATACTGAAGTAAACTGAGATGCTCTGAATACTTTAATGCTTTAGAGGGACCCGGCTCATTTCTGATAGGGTCTGATCTTCCAATAATCTGGTAGTTTAGAGACGACTCACACTTCAGTTGTTTTCTGGGATATCAGCCTCACACACACACATTCTGAATCATGTTTTTTGCCTGGTAAAGATCCTGTCAGCCCATTATAAGAGTACTTGAAAGACAGCTCTGCTTGGGATGCTCCCTGTGGTATAAAGAAAGAATGTAGCCAATGGAGAGACGGAAAAATAGAATGGACAGGAAGGATGCAAGAAAAAAAAAAGACAGATTTGGACAGCAACTGCTGCAGTTAGTTTGGGCATCCTCAGGCTTCTGGTACTATTTCAAACCATAAGGTGCCATGAACCAAGGAGAAGATGGCTTCATCATGTCCAGCACTAGAAGTCCCTGCTGGCTAATTGTAACTGCACTAGTAGCAAGCAGCCCTGGAATGGTTGCTGGCATCTAGCACCCAAAACTGCAAGCACTTTCTCATGCAAAATGCAAGCAGTGCTCTCACTGGGACTAGATTTCATGCTGTCCCCAGTGGGGGAAACACATGGTGATAAATTGTCTAGAAACGCTGACATTTGCTGGTTCCACGGAAAACACTGAAATGTGAGCTGCCTGAAGAATTTAAATAGGCCATGCAAATAGGTTCTCCTTTTCTCAGGCATGGCCAGTGCACAGATGACTTCCAGCCCTAGCAGCCAAGGCAGGCAGGGATGCATGCAGCCGCTGCTTTCCACTTCCTGCTGCACAGAGGCAGGCACACATAGCTCACAGCAGTTCTGCAAAGCTGGCAGTGAGGGAGCAGGCAGGGAAAGAGATCAGCATGCCTGAAGTGCTCTTCACTCTCATCAGGGTGTGGTGAAGTGGTCTGGGAGTAACTGATTGCAATCAGGGTCTCTTGCTGTGCTAGATGGATACCACGGAAGGCACTTTCCAGCTGGACGGGGGTAAAATACAGCAACTGGCCACAAAGAATGAAGGCTCTGACAAAAAGATGTTTCTGGAACAACGGGAGGATGACTGGAGCACACATCTGTGTTCAAGTCGTGACTTGCAATGCATTGCAGGGCACTATATTCATACACAGATGGGCCTAAGCAGAGAAGTTCGCCAAGCGGCCCCTCTATAAATAAGGCTCACTGATCAGGAGGTTCAGCTCAGGCTGTCTCAAAACATGTTGGAGGTGTTTGGGTTTTGTTTCTTGGAAAAACAAACAAACAAAACCAACAGCAACACCACCACCACCACCAAGGAAAACAAAGCACCTTCAACTCCCTTTCAGTCTGTAACAGGACAGAAACAGAGTATAAGCCACCATCAGTTTTACTCATTAGCTCTTTCTAGAAAGAACTCATTTCTGTTATTAAACATGTATCTGCTTAAGCATCTCATGGATCTGACCAATAGCCATGTTCAACTGGGGCAAAACTATATTGTTAATCTTGATTCAGAACACGCTAAGATCAGCCATGACTGTCTCGGCAGCCTTTCTCAGTGTTCCCTGCTGTCCAGATTATTTTGCTTCTATAGGACTAAAAGACAAAAAGCAAAGACTAATTGCCTCCTTACCTCAAAATGGCTAATAGAAATCAAGAATATTACAGAAAAAAAAAAACAAAACAAAACATTTATGTGGAAAAGAAATAAACATACCTCTAGCTTATTAACCATTTAGTAGAAATTCCATAGAGGCTTCATATGCAGTAGTAGCTTTAAAGCTCCTGATTAAGCAGAAATAGGGTTACTGTACCTTTCAAGGGCTGGTTAGCACAGCATATTCATTCACAAGGGACTTGATGCTTCAGAGAGGGTTTGCAAAACTAGTCAATGACATTAATACTGCAAGTTAGAAAGGTGGCAAAAAAAATTGCTGCCTTTCACGTTTCTCCATCTTTGTTTGCAGGAGCCTTGACCAGGTCCTCAAGGGCCAGGGGCAAAAGCCTGCGCTGAGATACCTATACCAATGTGTTTGTCCACCCTGTGCCTCCCCATGAAGTTAAACCAAAACATCCCCATGAGAATCTTACTGAAAAGCAACTCCTTTTCTTGATCAGGTCACAGGCAGAATCATACAAGGTTGCAGTTTTTGTCCATCAGACAGTGCTTGTAAAAGAGGGACCGTACTACCTTCCATTTTTAATTGGAACTGCCAAAAACCTCGGAGGGACTTCCAAAGGATAGCAAAGGAGCGAGACTTCTCTCCCAGACTTACCTGACCACATTAAGGACAAGAAGCTCTCAGACACGTGAGGTAACATTAAAGGGGAAGAAAAAAAAAAAAAAAAAAAAAAAGCAGCCAACAAAACCCCAAGGGAGTGCTGTGAGCAGCAGAACTAATGAAGCCTCATTTTCTACAGATTTGCATCTTCTGATTGATTGACTTCGGTGTGTAAAGAAGAGAAAGCACCAGCTGAAACTCTGCCTGCCTTTGGGACATTTATAACAACTCACTCCTGTGGATTTTTGCGTTTACTAGGGTTTGAGTTCATGCTGCAGCCTCTCCTGCCACTAGGGAATTCGCAAGACCCTACAGGATGTAATTCCACTTCGATTAGCCCTCACTCCAAAGGGAGGCCGTGCAAGTGCAGTGGCAGAGAAGGAAAGGTGCCATTAATTTGCTAGCACACAGTAACTTGACAGAGCCTGAGTCCATAGATGACTTCATCTTACCTGGTCTGGGGAGAGATGGAGTCCAGAGGGCATGTTTTGTCACGGGGGCAAGGAAAGAGGACATTTATGACCAAACAGTTGTCAAGTGCCCACGGGCATTATTTCCAAAGAAGATTTTGCCTTACCATTTGATGCTGAAATAGCATTTTGCACTTGAGAGGCAGAGCACTGAAAGTTCCCACTTGCCCTCAGCTGTATGTTCAAAGCAAACTGGGTGGCAGAAGAAGAAGTGAGACCTGAAGGCCTCAGGTGGTGCGGCTACAAAACTGGGGACGCCTCAGACCAGCGACCCAAAGCTGAAAACTGAGGCCCTATTGCACTACCAGAAGCTTCTAGGAGGAATCAGCAGCACAGGCATGAGCAAACTTGAGGCTTCTTGTCCCAGCAGACATATGAAAACTCCACCAAGCACTGGTCATTCATCACCACTGCAGGCACGCTGCTGTGGGGACTGAACCAAGCACCAGGAGCTCAGCCAAGTGTCATCTCCTTGGGCTGAGCAGTCTCTCCCTGGCACCGTGGAGCCCGAGATGTTCCTTGTGCCTGAAGCAATTGACAGAAACAAAGTAATTAAGTGTTGAACCCTCTAGAAATAGAAGGCTGTGCCTGTCATTTTGGAGTCCGTCCTGCTAACAGGGAGCATCTGACTGATGAGTGACATCACATGCGGGCTCAAGGTGACAAGATAGCCTTCCCTCTCAAGTTAAGATGCAGCCTCACAATTCAGGAGAGAGAACTTTCACTGCCTAAATACTGTACTTAAACACCAAGTAATTAAGTTCCTCAATCTGAGCCAACATTGCAGCTGGACAAAAGATGAATAATGAGGCTTCTGTTTCAGCCTTCCCAGATGATCAATGCCACTAAACATTTGTACCCTGTAAAGAGATTGGCTAGGTAATCAAAACACTATGTGAAAAGGAAGGTTTATAAATGTTAAGCTTTTGTGTCTTTCAAATGCTTTCTTCAAAATCCTGGCAGTTCTGCTTCCCAATTAAAACAATTCTGTGTACTTAAAATCATTCCTGTCCTACTCCCTGCTTTTCGTACGACTCTCACACCACTTACCAACCCCATCAATCCCTAGGACCAGGAGGCTGCTCCACATCCCATTAATAAACCCATCACCATTTGTTTTTACAGTAGCAACTTGCTACACCAAGATTAGCGCCCGATTTCATGCTAAGCTGTACAAACACACAGCAGATACTTGTCTCCCAGATCACACAGCCATATAAATACACATGATAAGGGATGGTGGTATTACATGCCTTCACAGAAGGAGAATGAGGAAAATTCCATAAACCATTCACAATCATTCAGGAAGTCCACGAGACAGCTTAAAATTGCTCTCGAGTTCCAGCCCAGTGCCTTAAACACTAATCCTCACTTAACCTGCCCTTTTTTTTTGACTCACGAGAGCACCTCTACTACCAAGAGCTATCTCTACTACCAAGGCAGCCAGCCACCAACTCTATCCCTTTCACACTCTGTTCCCCGGACCCTTTCAGATGCATATGTGATAAGTTTTCATGCTAGACTTCCACTTCTTCTATACTGCCATACTTCCACAGTATGTGCAATATAGAGCAATATAAAACAAATACCTCTTGTACTTAGGAAAAAAGAGATGGATAGGCAGACAGCTCTCAATAGCTGAGCAGGTTAAGTAGAGCCTCTACACTCTATAACAGAAGTGTGAGACCACCCTAAATACTACAGTTAGACTGAAATGTATAAAATAATTCAGAGTTTATGTTGTAATTACTTATGAAAAACAAACAGTATATGTGATTCAATATAACTTGCGTAGAGAAATGGAATGATAAGTGCTTGATATACACACATTCTTAAATCAAACATGAAATTAAACAAGTAGCTCCATAAGCCACAGAACTAATGAGGCTCTATTCCCTACAGCTGTGTGCCTCATGGCTGCACAGCTCCAGTGGCTAAGAAGGCGTGGAAGCCAAGGAAAGCTCCACGGCAGACACATTCCTGGGGCTTTCTCCTGAATAAACTCTATGAGGTTTAATGAAGAGCTGGTCCCGTGACTTTCTTTCTCAGTCAGATCAAAACAAAGGGTTTGTTCCCCTACACTCAGGCGTCTGTTTTCCCAAATCACTTAGGGAAAAAGAGCCTTCCTATCTATCATCTGAAATAGCCGGTGGGAACTAGAGTTATGACAAGCAGAAAGAAAACATAAAGGACTATGTAAAAGACCGTGACTGCTATTTGCTTTCTCCCCTTCCCACATTTCAGTAGCAAGGTGGCTGAGCTACCATCCCACTGCTGGTAGTGTGACAAAAACACCATGACAGATGATATCCTAAACCCCGCTTGCTCCAATTATGCAAGCAGGAACATATCAATCTGTGTTTAACTACAGTCCTTGTGCCATCATAGTTCAGTACCAGGGAACAGCAGCAGCTGGTCAGTTTATAGCAGTCAGAAAGCAGTACCAGAAGGACCTGCGACCGTGAGCTAGGCAGGGAAAAGCAGGATGGGCATGCTTTCTCTTCTTTCCCAATCTGCCAGATTGCACAACTGCGTGATTAACCTTTTGTCCAGTGATCATCAGGTCTTTCAACATCAGCATGAACAGAAAAAGCCTGTTTCTGGATGTTGTCATGATAAGTGCAGCAAGCACACACTGGGATTGAGTAGAAAAGAGTCGGAGATTCTTGCTGAGTTTTTTACTGGATGCTTTATAAGACGTAAAAAGCAAAAAAGAACAGATTCCATAACCCTAAAAACTTCCATAAAGACACATGCTGATGTCTCAGAGAATTGCCAGAAAGCCTGTAGCCCACCAGGTTTCAGAGAGGCTTGCTAGCCAGACCTTCTGCACAGTAACAGAAGTATGAAGTGGCAGATGCAGCACAGCACTGAGCGTTCAGGGTGCTAGTGCAGATTCTACTGTGAGCACATTAAGCGAGTCATTTTACCTTTCTGTCTCAATTTCTTTATCTGTGAAGTGGAAATGCTGATACTTAAAGTAGAGGAATTCAAATGAAGGAGTACATTCAGGCAGGCTCTAAAATGCAACAGTACTGATTGTCAAAGACCCGAGACAGACAAAAATAGCTCCAAGGATATTTCACCTACATCCTTATTAGATTATTTATTCCCAGAGGTGAGAGATACTAACAACCCAGCATTGCTTGCAGGTTTAGTCCCACACATAAGAGAAAACTTGGCAAGGCCAAGCTGTGACTTACTCATTTTCCTCACAGTTTGATTAATATTCTTTTAAGAATGGCTCGGAGCATTTACCCTAACAGTTTCAGCAGGCATCCTTCTTCAGAACCTTGCTACTCAAACACTGAGAAAATTCCTTCCTAATTTGCAGTCTTCTGAGCCAGTTCATTCCCTGCTTTTCTTGGGCCAACATCATTCTTCAGCTTAAATAGTCCTTTTCCCTTTGTACTCTTTTGTTTCAGTGTATTCACGGAATTCAACAATGCTCCTTTTGCATCCTGATTCTAGTAGACCAAACAAATCTAACCTTTGCTGAATCCACGTTCCTACAGAGGGATGCACTGAATCTCTTGAAGCAGAGCTGTGACACAACCAGCTCTGCTTTTCTCTCATTATCACCTCATTACTTACTAGGCTTTTGTAATAAACAGAAACATGTGGTAGGTGGGTGCTGCATGATTATCAGAAAGAGGAAAACAGCACACAAACAAGAGGTTGCAGAAGTACAGTGTCTTTTATAGAGTATACTACTGTGTGCTGTTCATGATTGTCATTTGGGGAAGAGGTAGCCAGAACACAGAAGACATTTCTCTATCTAAAAACAGTAGTAGAACACAACTACATATATTACCTAGGTCAGGTTACATTTAGATGTAAAAATTGGGTGTGAAACAGGGGAGAAAAAACAGTGTACACTGAGTTTAGGAATTAAAATACAGAGACCCACAGAGAAGACCCAGAAAGCAAATGCTTGCCCCCTGCACATAACAGAAGGCACCACCACATTCACAGCAAGACCCAGCTCCACAGTCCTCAGCTTGCTGGAGCCTTTCTATTGCTTTGACCATCACACCTGGTTTGCTGTGTCCCCTGTGGGAAGTCACATCCCACAACATCTGCCACTGCTTTAATGACAGCGTCTGCAGAATGTAATGAGTCCCTGCACACCTGCACAGCTCCAGAAAGCAGCTGGCAAGCCCCCTCACCCACACCAGAGCTCCTACATCCATCCGCTTCCCTGGTGAGGGCTCAGTCCCAAGCAGAATACCATCGCAACTCCTGATCTGCAGCCTCTCCTTTCCACTCTCCTTAAGTGGAACCGAGAAGCACAATATAGCACCTATTGACATTCTACACCCAGAAATTCAAGCTTTACTGTATCCCATCTTGTAGTAACTACTGCACGCAGAACCACAAGGCTCTTTTCAGTACTTTTTTCAGAGGCCTCACCATACTGACTGGCTCTCTCAGCCAGCCAGCTCCACCAGGGTATCAGGAAAGGATGTGTGAACATCCCAGGCAGACAATTATAGGATGACGAGTCTATGTCTAAAAAGTTCCTTCCTAATCCTGTCAGATGCTGCTTGGCTTAAGCCCCAAAGCTCTAAGATATATCGATCACCATCTCCTTTTATCCCGCACAACAGAACTGTGTTTATTCTCAAATTCCTTGACCAACTCTAATCCTGCTCACTTGACAACCCAAGTGATCCCTTGTGGCACTGAGTTCTGCTGCCCTAGTTAGGAGTGTGCATTTGCATTTCTTCATTTCAGGCAACCGCTAGCTTTCCAGGAAAATATGGACAGAGTTTACCCAGTAAACTGCTCCATGTCAGAGTTCAGGTGACAATAGTCAGGTTTCAATTTCAAAGCACTTTTTCATCCACTCAAACTAAGATAATTATTTTCCCCCACGTACATGCAATTATTTGCACAAAACTGTTCTGTACCCTCTTACCTTCGGTACACACTTCCACTGCGTAGGGCTGGAAGCATCCTGTTGAATTCTCCCATCTGCTGCCAGGGTTGCAGCTGGGTACACTGCTTAACCCAAACGTTCCTGCTTTCAGACCATTCTGATGATGTTCCCAGACCACCCGTGTAAAACAGACTGTGGGTTTTCACCCAGTGCTTCCTGAAGCAGCTTGTAATGTGCCTGGGCATCTCTTGAAAAAGGCCAGTCTCAGAGTTTCAAATCCCACCTCAATCCTCTACAACTTCTGCAGGATACAGCAATCAGTATTATTCCAGTCAAGTGCATACTATTGATTTATATGGTGGTATGATAAGATTGTCAATGTTTTCTATTCCAATCTTCATGCATCCTCACGCTTTTTAATTTTTTCTTCTCTCTTTTTTTTTTTATTTTTTTTTGAAGGGGAAGAATGGAATATTGCAAAATT
Source organism: Bambusicola thoracicus (assembly GCA_002909625.1). Taxonomy (NCBI): domain Eukaryota; kingdom Metazoa; phylum Chordata; class Aves; order Galliformes; family Phasianidae; genus Bambusicola; species Bambusicola thoracicus. The sequence goes on from PPHD01010308.1 coordinate 18,608, forward strand.
ACTTCTGGGTATCGAGTAGAGGGTTTCACTGCAAAGAGCTCCAGTTTCTTCTCTGTTACTGATTACAGTTAATCAAGAACCCAGCAATGTGTACAAGCGGTCAAATTATTTCCAGGAGCAGGCAAGCAGGGGAGTAAGTCATAAACATCCCAAATACACGCACCACAGGCCTACTCCACAACCCTCATGTGCTAAAGCCAGAAGCTTTGTTAGTCTCTCAGTGCTTTTACCTACCACCCCACCCCTATGTACAGGTGGGCCTCATCACAAGTCACCCCATCCAATTACCCAGCATCGTACCCATCGCTTCCATGGGCCTCCTTCCCCACATCAGAGCAGGGGAAAGGAGGCCTGCAGATGTGGTCTCCTACAACTAGAGACGATGAGGATGGGGAGTGAAGGGACTTATTCTCAGGAGCACTGGGAGGAAATGGGGCATTTCTCTAAAGTACCTTTTACAAAACAGGATACCTTGCTTTTTATCACCCCTTATAGTATAAGGTATGTCACAAACTCAGCTATACAGATGAAAGTTTAGATGCCTGAAGCAACCTTTCAGAGAGTGAAGGCCTAAGCCTGAAAACTGCAATAATCACAGACCTCACTGCCCCACTCCAGTCATCCTCACCTCAAGAGCAATTCTCTGAGTCTGGAGCTGCTGTTTTGGGGATTGGCTCTGAGGACAATGCAGCATGGCACGTGGCTCTACCAGCACACAGCAAAGGGTGGTGGGAAGCATCTACAAGGCATAACATCACACTGGCAAACTGCAAACAAAGGGTGGATCTGAAGCAGCATGACAGTCCAGAACCAGTATCACTGCAAGATAGGGGCATCTCTGTGCGTCTTCCTTATCCTGGGAGAAAAGCACTGTCCAGCCTGCAGCTCTGCGTCCTGGGAGGGTGAAACCGATGTGCCTTACTGCCATCAGAAGGCTGACTTCCAGTCTCCCTGTGCACTGACTCCTTTCTCAGGAAGAATCACTGCTCACTGAGGCACTGCTTCCCATTTCTACACGCTTTGCTGTCCCTCTTTGACTGTGCTGTCTCTTTTAGTCTGCAGGGGTGGGAAAAGGCTGTTCTTGGCAAAGGAGCATGCATCAGCTAATATGAAGGAGCCTGAACCTCAGCATGGCTGCAGCATGAAGTC
>PPHD01010309.1:0-11371 GCA_002909625.1 Bambusicola thoracicus
GACCCCAGTAGTGCATTGCTGTATCGTGTCCTCCTCTGTCCTCAACCAAGATGCAATTTCCAGCAACTAACAGCAATAGATAATTTCCTCTTCCATGCCACCTGTGAGATGTTTTGCAGAGCACAAGAGTGACAAGGGCAGTATAAAGAACAGATAAAAGTTACCCAAAGCAGTCAGAACTGAACACTGAGAATACAAATGCGGCTGGTTTCTGTGGCTGCAGCCCTACCCAGCAGCCTGCAATTCATGCTACCACAATCTAGCCCAAACCTCCTGCGCAGCTTGTGGATTAAGAGCAATATTTAATAACATCAGTGACCGGTATTACAGAGGCTTTATATTCTAGAATTACAAGTCATAAATGTTACTGCGATATTGACAGCATCTCTGTTAGCTCATGTAGAGAATATGACGCATATTGCAGCAATGCTGATTATCTGCAAATGGCAAAGGAAAAGATTTTATAACTGTGGCATGAACAGACAAATATCAGCAGGAATGCCCTAGCTAACATTGGAAGTACTTATGTAAGCAACATTTGATAAAATACAAACAAACTCTGAAAGGATTAACTATTAAAAGTGTAGTAAGAAATGGCTAACCTATGTATTTTTGACAAATTCATATACTTCTGAGAATTGTAGCTTCCTGGGGGCAAATCTTGCATGTATTGGCACTCTTGAGTCAGAGATTTCAAACAACAACAACAAAAAAATTGTAAGATTACCATTCTGATAAATTCAACAAAATATCAACACTGCTGCAAGCCTGCCTACACCACTTATCTAGAGCCACAGCTGCACTCAGTAAGCTTATAGATCTTGTTCATAACCCATGATGTTGAAGAACCCTCATTTTTAATTTATCCTACTGTGTGTATTTCAGTATACGTTGTCTGATATGTGTAATTATTCACTATTAGGATGAAAGTGATTCAGTCCTGTTGCAGTATGCGGTACTGAAATGCTTCAGCAGAAATGGAGGAGTCAGATGATGTATTATTTACTTCATAGACCATCACAGTTCATCAAGTGAATATATATAAAGTATGAGTCATTTTTAGACTTTCATAAACATGTATTATTCAGACTAAAATGAATGGACCTATCTTACCTTCAGTACACTACCAGAGAATAATGGCACCTTGTAACCTGTTCTAAGTGGCTAATGCGTGTACGGGATTCCATTGCACTGAAACTGATAACCAAATATATAATTTGACTTCTTAATTAAAAATATCAACAGGAAAACACTCATCAGATACTGTGAGCCATAAAGCTCAGAATGATTTACAGAGATATCAAATTAAAAGAAGCATAAAATATACCTTGCAGGAACGGTAAACTGGTTCAAAATGACCAGAATTTTCTTCATGTTCCTTTGGATGCAAACTACCAATTCTAAATTTCAGTTTGGAGTATTTCAGGAAGTGCTATCAATGAAGATCATGACACAATGCTTACTGCAAGAACGTATCACTCCAATTGATGCTATTTTGATCATACAGAGAAAGAAACAAAGACACGGATACTGCAGCCACGTGGCCCTTTTTTTCCCCTCTTCTAGCTAGTGGAGATGACGAAGTGGATTTAAAGGGTGGATTACCTCATTTAAAAAAATGTACAAGAGGGAAACACTGACATTTGCAATTCGTGCAGCAAATAGCTATATTTACATGTTGTGGCACTTTAATTAAAATACTGGAGGAATTTTTCAATCCCTTCCTCTTGGCTTCAAAACTAAAATAAAATTCCCTAAGCAGAAGAGCGTCTCAAAAATCACAGGCACCGCTTCTATTTTATTATACTTCTGAATGTTCAGAATTTTCATTTAGTTAACCAGATTACTACCAGATTTGAGGAAAAATAATGATTAAACTTCCATAGTCTCTGTGCACTCTTGTGCTTTATATTCCAGCTATATAAGCCCTTCTATCAATACTTAGGACTGACGTGGATACTACAGTGCTGAAGCGATCAAAGTTACATATCCACAAGTCCAGGAGAGCAGTTTTTAATGCTAAATAACTGAAATGTGGCATGTTGAAATAGAAATGGACTGACTCCAACCAGTTAAATTTCATCCATAGTGCTGCAGAGATGTCAGACTCATACGGCTGTGCCTTATGTCTTTCTAAGCAAACAGACTTTGTTTTTTTCCAACCAAACATAATGATAAAATAGGGATCTGATTGTACTCCTTATCATGATTTTATCTTTTGTGAGTTTTGTTGTTACGGCTGTCCTTCTTGGACTGTAGATCTATGAAGTTCTGGTGAATGTCCCGAGTTTTATTTTATTGGTGGAAATTATAAAAATACAGTTTCCTTCCACTTCTTTTACGTACAAACTATACTTAGAAACATCGGGGCCCGGCTCTTTTTGCACCGTAGCTTTACTAGGGATGGCTGCCACTGCTTTTGATCAAGGGGTTTCCTCGAGTGCTTTTCCTGAAGCAGGAGATGTGACTAGCATTTCAGATGTCATATTTATGAGCCTTTCTTTACATTACATTTAACGCTATTCGTACAAGCCATTACCTGAACACTTCTTTCTGAGAAGGGCTTCTCTAGGGACTAAGCTTATTAGTGAAGTTGGGAACAGCATTTCCATAACCTCTCCTTTCACTGACTGAAGCTAATTTATAGAGCTGTTGGCTCAGATCACTTGACACACACACAAAAATGGTTCGTTTGTTATCAAGAGACAATAAATATTACAGAAAGAATCCAGAGATTTAGAAAGAGGATGATGGAGAAGGCATTAGATTTGATTTTCTGCTTCTCTATTTACAATTAAGTCACAGATTTTATAAGTTATTCTTCAGGACAAAGGCAAAACAGATTTAAATGAAATACAGTTGTGAAACAGCATCCATGTTCAGTTCTACTAATGATAACAATTTACAATGATTTTAAGTAGATAGCATTAGATATACATATTTTTTAAAAAGATGAATATTACTAAAACAGTCATAGTTTATTGTTCTCTCTGAAATAACAGAAAACAATAAAAAGTCATCACTGAGATGTGATTCTTTATTTCACCTGTCATAAAAGTAAGGGGATGAGGCAGGAGCCCACCAACATATTAATGAATCACAGAAAGCCCAAAGAATAAAAGCTTCTGTTTACACAGTCATCCTAGAATAGTTTTTGGAGGTACTTTGTGTGTATGTTAACAGTTTAATGTCAGCATGGGGTGAACATCCACCTGCTTAGTCTGCTTCTTGTAGTTGGGCACTGACTTCTGCTGGGCTCAAAGCAAGCAGTACACCACCTAGCTCAGACAGCTCTCTCACAGGATGCAGCAGTGAACACAATTATACGTGCACAGTTGTGGGCATTGCAGATGTTGCCACTTCTTTCTTATATGTAAACCAAGAACAGCCAAGAGATGTCCTTATCATTATATATCCCTTCACTTCATTGCATCATAGAATGGCTTGTGCTCGAAGGGTCCTTAGCGGTCATCCAGTTCCAACCCTCCTGCTCTGGGCAGGGTTTCTGAAAGCCCGACTCAAACTGGCCTTGAACACCTCCAAGGATGGGGCATACACAGTTTCTCTGGGCAGCCTGTGCCAGTGCCTCGCTGCCTTCTGAGCAAAGAATTTCCTCCAAACTTCTAAACTAAATCTCCCTTCTTTTAATTTAAACCCAGTCCCTCTATCATTACACTCCCTTATAATGAGTCCCATTTCCTTAGAAAAGGAAAATTGCAAGTTAACTCATTTGATCTCAGAATGTTAAAGCCCCTCATTTTAGAGTGCTAACGATCCGGAAACACCTATAGATTTCCTTAATCAAGTAGGTAAGGGGGAGAGAGAGAGGGACAGGGTTGGTGCAGTTCTCACTGCTGTGCCACCCCTACATGAAGGCTGTCCCTCTGCCCCACTGCCCTCAGACATTTCTGAAAGGAAAGCAAATTATCAGGAGTCACCACCAAACCCAAACCATATCACATGTAAATGAGGCTGTTTGGGCATAGTATTATATATCAACATAATATACAGTTATAGTTAACTTAGTATTCATCAGAGAGGAATACTGTATCCCTACTAGAAAAGAATCAGAAGAGCAAATGCAAACTCCATCTAGCATTCAGCTAAGCGTAAACGAGACCAGAAAACAATATTTAATGAGGATACTGTACCTAATGTAACTGGATCTGGATTCACCGGACTCTGCTGTCTGGAATGACTGCTGCTGCTGTTACCACCTTTTTTTAAATCTTCTGCATCACTGTACCGCCGTATCCAGTAATTCAGCTCCTCACGGTCTGCTTCTTGACATCGCCGAAGTACAGTGAGAGATCGCCTAGTTTTTTCCACCATGTCCATTATACAGTTTAACAGCTAGTCACAGAGAAACGAAAAAGAGTATTTTATTCATAAGTTGACACTAAAATAAAGAAAATACTTATATGCTTAGTGTTTGGGCTTTAAGAATGAAGGTGTCTCTCTCCGTTTTTCTAAACACATCGGAAAAAATCTAGTCTTAAGAGTAATGATTCCTCTTTAACTCATTATCTTAAGCTGTACGGATATAGATTTCTGGAAGAAAGGGAAAAGAAGAAGTAAACTGAAAGGACTGCAGTACCATCACCAGTATCACACAGCACCACAAAGGCCTGGAGATGTGGCCCAGAACTAATGTCTACAAATGTTTTAAGAGCTAACAGTCTCCAGTTAATCAGTTCTAAGGCTGACGGTCATGTATCTCACATTCAGGGCCAACAGACCAGAGTCCTTTCCCCATTTGTAGTCTGTAATAATTAGGATACTGCAATTTGTATACACATTTGAACAGCAAGGCCTAATATGAGCTACCTAACAGGGAATGTCAAGCCCCCAGCTGTAGTCAACAGTATCTTCAAAACAAATCCCTAGCTTAAAGGGCTCCTTTTTGACAATTAGACATAAGCACATTTAGCCCTTACATGGTCAAGGTGTTTCCACTCTTCTGCCCATTCTCTGTCTGTTAGTCTGTGATCAATCATTTCTTCTTGACGTGTGCCATGCAACCCTGCCAAAAAGGAGCAAATCATGTTTACAGTGTTGGGAGTCCTCTAGGGGGAAAGAAAAAAAGAAAGAAGAGCCCATTGAATATATGTGGCTACATACATATCGTATATCAGCTGGTCTAGTATAAGGAATACCACTACAAAAATAAATGGATGCTTGAAAACTATGTTAAAAGTTGTCGTTAGACTTTTCCTCAGACTAGATGCTACTGTTTTACTCAGTATGCTGTCTTCAATTCTGTAAGTTCTGCAGGCTGTAAGATAACCTCTCAAACACAGCAATAACACTTTCTGAAATATACAATATAATGCAATATATCATTTTTCATTTGCACTTCTTGAAGAGGTCAGAAAGGCGATTATTTGGGAACTCTATCAAATATTAGCTGTACTTCAAATGTTAAAAAAATATTAATGCAAACTTAACGTTATTTCACTAAATGCAGTAATTGCTACCATATCAACAGAGCATCGTTAAGGGTTCATCCCTTCACAGATGTTTTAAACAACATGTGGTTAAAATGCAGCACATAAAACACAGCAGCTGACAACATGGTAGAACCAAGTCAGTATTTATTATCAACACTCAGAGGAACTGACACTTGCTTCTTGTTTAGCCTCCTCTATACAGATGCTGAATATTTGTAAACGTTCCTCTTTTATTGAAGATTTGTTTAAAAGAAGCCAAGAATAGTATGTGCAGATGTGAAGCAAGCTAGGCAGATCCAAGAGCATCAGCCACCCCTGTAACCCAATGCATTCTGCAGCAAGTCCTGCGTAGGGTGTGGTGCTTCTGCTGTATACATCTTCTGCAGACATCCCCACACTGCAGTGTACACTTGGACTTTCCTCTTGTCTAAACTGAAAGCAAACTATACCAATTTGTTTTATTGCCCCAAATGAGACATTAGAAGAAAGATGATCTACCTATCCTTGCTTGACAGACACCCGAGCGTCCATGTTATCTATGCAGCTGTAAGAGCAGGGGTTCTTCCTTCTAATGCTCTTGCTTTAGAGTGTACTAAATGCACCATTTAGTCCATTTTTACAAATATAAATAAGCAATAAAACCAAGAAGAGCACTTAGATGGACAAACAGCAAAAAAAAGCTACATCTGAAGAACGGGTATATTTTATCATAAAAAAAAAAAAAAGAAAGAAAAAAAACTAACACCTGTTCAAAATTCAGAATAATCACAAAGGAAAAAGAAACCTCAAAAAGCAACGCAGAAAATCAACATGCCTTACCCATAGGTCTGTTTCTGTCCCTGAGGTCCCTGTGGTTGGGGTGTCTGTATGAGTCCCTGTAGTGGTGGGCAATGGCCATATCATCCAAACGATAATGCTGAGGCGGAGGTGGGGTGGGATGAGGCAGACCATTGGGCTGATAAGATAAGCCATTATTTGGACTGTACCGCTGGCCTGGGCTAATAGTGCAGGGCCGCTTGCTTGGATGCTCTGAGTGCAAAGGCTCTCTGTCAAAGCCATTTTCTTTGGTTCTGAAAAATAAAAGAGAGGAACCTTAATTCACTTTGTGAACAGAGTTGTTCAGGTACACTCATGCCCACATACACAGGATCTTTGCTCCAAATAAGGGGTACAGAACATTTCATAACACTGCTTTATTCAAAACATAGAATGGACACCATTCATCTAGTCTAACTGTCCCCACAAACTCGATAAATACTAGCAGTCCCGCTTCCAGTGGGACAGCTTTAAGAGCTGGGCCAGAGAGGATAGTGTTCATCACCTGATGACCTGATGGTTACTCATGTAATTGCAGAACTGAGGCAGTCAACTGATACATGATGCCAGAGGCCAAGCAAAGATCACAATATCTTTTTAATTACTCTTGGCATGATGGAACCTGTTTGCAATAACTTTCAATAGGTAGTGATGTTTTTGACATCACTCCAAGACAATTTTTTAAATTTAGTTGTCACTGTGTGTCTTCTTTGCATGTATCTACTCAAACTCAACATCCAGATTTTTCAATTGTAATGTTACTATGCAAACAAAATATGGATTCTTCTGTATATACACGCCAAGCTATTTCTTTGTGAAAGTATTCTATGCTAAGTATGTCTCTAACAAAGATGGGGAAAGAAATCAGAAACTAAATTAACTTCACTGACATGCTTGGATAGCTCATTGTAGGAAAAGCAAATCATAAAACTGTGGCAAGGAGGAAAACAATCAAAAGAAACCCAAGTTTGATTTTCTGTACTATAGTGGATGGCAAAACTATGTATTATTGTACAAATGTTTGTAGTTGCTCCGTACTGTACAGGTACTTCTGTGTCTTTTTCAGTAATGCTCTATATTTAATTAACTGTAATTCACTGCTCTATGTAGCACAAAACATCAGCATATTGATAATGCTTTGTTGGGGAAAATTCTTATTTTGCTTGTGTTACGGAAGATACTAACATCACTTTGCTAACCCTTCATATTAATAAAATTAAAATCCCGATAATTACAAATGGCTTCTAAGAAGCACAGCTTTAAGGGCTGTATCTTTCTCCTTGTTGAGATGCACAGGAACTTCTTCAAACAAAAAGATTTTGTTAACCGTTACTGAAGCTGGCCCTTATGCTCATGTACTTTCCACGTGAATTCACTGTTAGAGATGCTGAGGGTTCACTCACCATGTCATCACTTTCTAAAGGCCCAAAAAATCATCACAATTTCATTTTCTTCTCAGTCAAAATTAGAGATAGTCTAACATTGTGGGTTTTTTTTTTCTTAAAAAATCCTATATTTATTATGTAGGCAGCTGTCATAAGTGTAGAGCCATTACATGACATGCTCACGTGCCATACAATCTTTTTTAGCAGTCACAGAGGATGACTAATTAGCCAAAAGTCTTTTCCAGTTAATGTATTTAAAATCATGTTATTTATATCTACTCATTCATTCACCAAAATAAAAACTCATATTGGTCCAAGTTCCTTTGCTTTACTGTAGTAGCATGTAAACTTCAGAAGTTGTAAACAAAATATAGTGAACACTTTGTTCATGACATGTCATGAACAAATTACTAAAATGTGTTGTCTCCTCAGGTGTCAGTTTTTCTCTCTTGCAGTGACTGATGGTTCCCAGTGTTATTACAGAAACAGATTGATCTTTTTAATGAGCTAGTTTAATAGACTCCAAAATCTCACCGTGGCTGCTCATCCGTGTCAGACCATATGCACCAAGAAAACATTCAGTAAAACATGAAGCTCTGCTGTCAGATTGCTCTATAAAACCTCACATACAGTAGCTTTGGATAGGCAGATAAATAACTAGAACTAGAAAATGCATATGCCAAAAAGACTCTGAAATTATAAGCAGTGAGAATTACTGAAGATATATTTTCCTTAACAAAAAATGAAGAGGTGCACGTGTTTATCTGCAACACACTCACTCTACTTCCTTCACTTAATCCCTTACTGTATTCTTACATCTATTGGAGTCAACGGTACGTAGATATCTGTGCCTGCAAGAATAATGTAAATACGGAAGGATATGTGTGTATATTTCCCATATATACATGTGTGCGTGTAATCTATATATATCATTACCTAATAAACACACACATCTATATATGATATACATGATAAATGGTGATGTATGATGATATATAATTGGATATATATCCCATTTCCTATGGGAAGTGAAAAAATACCACAATTTACTCTAGTAACAGACGCATGTCCAAACAAAATTGTTCCAACCACACTTAGTTCTCCATGAAAGATGTTGCCTTTCAAGCACTTTTGGCCACATATTTTAGCAACAGAGTCATAGAAATCCCTGCTCTAAAAAGATGCCTAATATCTTTCACCATATTTTTATTAGCATATTCAGAATCTACTTAGACATCGAAACAAAAGGTGTATGTTTCCTCCTGCTGCTCTGCAAACAATTAAAATAATTTATACCTTAATAAGTAACTAGAGAAGCTATACAAGTATTTGGTTTCTGTACTCGATCTAGGCATGCTCTGACTCTAAGGACAGGTATTTTGTGGTTTAAGTATTTGTTTGTTTATTTATTTATTTATTTATTTTGCATCGTTTCAATCATAGTCAACAGTGATCCAGGAAGTATTAACCAGTGATGGGGCTGTTTGATTCTGCAGACAAACAAAAAACAGAACTACCCTTGAGCTTAAGGAACTATTTTAATGGGTGAAGTCGGCAGGTTTTCCAGGTCTTTTAAGATGATAACCTCGTGGAAAAAATAATAATTAAAAAAAAAGCTGTTTGTCTCTGAAATGCCCCACCCCCAGGATTAAGGTGTCTAATTCCAAGTGAGCATTCTCAGAAGCTGCCAGGCAGCTTATAGTTTCAGCTGCTTGCATTGAGCAGCACAGAGCACAAGTCCTGCCACCCAATGAGCTCCCACATGAGCAGCTTCCCAAAGCTCACACTCCACATTTCTTTCCCGGCTTGCCATAAAAGCAGCAGTATGACATGGAGAGGAATTGGAGACTCCCTGAGCTGGAAGGAGCTGCAGAGACACCTCAGCTGTAAATGCAACAACATCGTGAACAAGAGGGTTTCAAAGCACCGATGTATATTAAAAGAAACAAAATGCATAAAGCAGACTGAAATACCCCTAGGTCTAGCTTACAGTTTTAATTATAAGACTTTAAAATCCAATATTCTCCTGATCTGTTGATCCCCCTGTGAGCAACTCCTCACATCCTTTCTACTCTAAGACTCACAGGGGTTCTTTCCCTGCAAAGTTCTCAGACTGGTCTTCACCTTCACCATCCATCTCTCCCATACAAGTGAGACAACACTTACCACAGAATCACTGCAATTCATCACATCAAACTGAACATTAGTGGAAAAACAAAGGAATACTGTATTGCTTATTTTCTCTTTATGGTCATATGGGAGAAGCAACTAAAACTGCTATTAACAGCAAGAAGCAAGCTAAGGCTATCACAAAGTTGCGTCCCTCCCCACCTTCATACTCTGCCAAGCCTCACAGGCTTATCAGATAATTCAGTGTATTTACAGGAGAAACACCATGTCTGCTACTGACACTGGGCAACATCATGCTGATATTTAAATCAGTCACATGATCCACAAGATATTATGAAGTTTTTTTTCCCTACAGTGTATAAATGTTTTGGTACGCTATTCTGCAAAGACCAAGAGCGTGCGGCAGAACTGCCCCAGGGAGCTAAACCTCAGCTTTGGAAATGTTATCTCTTTACATGGCTTAAGATCTTGCATGGAAAATGTCTGAAAATTAATCCTCTTTCTTAGATCTAGTTAGCAACTTTGTGTTAGCACCAATGGGTGTTTCAGCTCATCTTAGCTGACAGGAAAAACTAGAGAGAACAGAAAAGGTACTTTACTGATTTCTTTATTTTTGTGCTAGCACATCAGGATTTCCCACAGACATCATCCAAAGCATATCAGTTTCAAATATTTTCTCATTTTTTTCTACTTAATGGCTAAGTTAAATCTTACTATCACTTCTGCTTTATATGTTACTATGCAATATTTTCAAGATCTAGCCTCATGAATATCTCATTCCTGTGAGCTCCAATATTTGATGTTAAATTTTTTCTCTACTAGTCTTGGAAGCCTTCATTCTTTATACACTTCACAGTACACTTCATACAATATCCAGAGTTGGCCAGGACCAATGAGGATCACTGAGTCCAACTCCCACCTCCACACAGGATCACCCCAAACTCAAATCCTGTGCCTGAGAGCGCTGTCCAAATGCTTCCTGAACTCCAATAGCTCAGGGCCATATCCACTGCTCTGGGCAGTCTGTTCCATGCCCACCGCCCTCTGGTGCCGAACAATTTTCTGATATCCAACCTGATATTCAAGTTTGTGCTATCACAGCCAGTTTCTGTCAAAAAGTGTATGAAAACTGCAATCTATGTAGAATCTATGTAAAACTGCCATCTATGTAGAGCTGCAGTGCTTCCTGACTGTGTAAATCTTCAACTTAATTCCTTTAGAAGGTAACTAGAACACCTGCAATGCATTGTGCATGCAGCTAGCTGGACTGGGCAGAACAGCATTATAAAAGCTTTATATATTATAAAGGCCTGTGGCAAACAAAACTAAGAATAAATTCAATATTTGGTCCTCCCAAAGGTAACGTCTATATGTTAAATGAATTTCTAACACTAGTACAAGAAGATGGTTGACAAAAAATGACCAAAACAGTCTTTTTCTTGTAATACTAAACAAAGAAATTTAGTCAAATAAGAAAAAGAGAAAATTGTTCCATATCCCTAAAGCTCCTGTACACACAGGCGCTCGCTCTGTTTCTGCACAGACTCTCTCAGCTCAGCAAGACAACAGATTTCAGCGAACATTTCTCCT
>PPHD01010310.1:0-19755 GCA_002909625.1 Bambusicola thoracicus
TGGCCAATTTAGGTAATCTGTCTTGGTTCCATCCCCTCCTGGCTCCTTGTGCCCCCTCAGCCTCCTCATTACAAGGACAGTACAGGAAGTTTAAATGTCCTTGATTCTGTGCAGCCCCTGCTCAGCAACAACTAAAACATCAGCATTATATCAGCATTGTTTTTCTCACAAAGCCAAATAATAGCATCATATTATGAAAAAAAAAAATACCCACCTCTGTCCAGCTGAAATCCGGACACGGAGAGATTTTCTTTTTAAATTAAATTGGTTTTGACACTGTGACTGTAGTAAGTAGCTAAGGACTTGCTCTTATGTGCCAAGTATGCTTTTGTCCACTTGATTTTAAGGAGCAAACGGAACTCTTACGATTTCTCACATTTCTTTGCTGGAGTTAGAAGCATAGAGCAATATAATCATCTAGGTTGGAAAAGACCTTCAAGGCCATCAAGTTCAACCATCAACCTGACCTACCAAGTCCCATCAGTAAATCTGTCCCTTTGTGCCCCAGGATTGATCCTATATGTATGTAAATTGATCCTGTATGTATGAAAATGTAAGCATTTTCATTAAGAATCTAATTCTGCAAAATGCTGAAAATCTTTTATTCCCACTGAATACTACTGAAGGTTGCTAGGCACTTCAAAGAGTCAGTGAATATCACAGCTTGCTTAGCACATGGTACTACATATGCCATTTGCAATCTCTGCTTCGAGCAGACTTCTACTGCTGTCACTGTAGATTATTCAGTATGGTTTGGGAGTTTGTTTTGCTGTGCTTAGAATGTGATTCCATTCCTTATAAAATGATAATATTCTGTAGATTGTGATTCATGGATCTAGTAAAAACAGATCACTGAAGAAGTGGGGAGAGGAAAGATTTGAGATTTTTGTATGTTCAGTCTCCTGAACATTTCATACAAAATCTTTCCAGAAGATCAAACCAGTCACTGACTGACACAATATGACAGTAATTAAAAAAAATCATTTTCTTGCCAACACTGCTTGGTCCTTATTCTTTAAATATTGTTTATTGTGATGTGCTATTCCCATATAGTCTGTGTAACGCTGGCGGTATACAGGATGCACTTACCACAAAATAAGCATATCCCCAAAGCTTCAGGGCATTGAGCGACCCTTTTGTTCCATGTAACTTATTGCAGAAGTGCTCATAGGATGACATGCTTTACTGTGTGCTACCTTACTGCTTTATTATTAGGCTTCACAAAGGTCAGATGGGCTTGACTTAAATTCATGAGAAAACAATGCTGCACAAAGTTGCTTTTCTTCATTTTCTCTCTACTGGAGGACATGAATATTTTTCTGAGATCTGCAAGAGCATTTTTTGATATCATGTGGAAAGCAGAGAATTGTTTTCAATTCCCATTGTGGTAATCAATGAGATGTAAAATTGCAGCAGTTCCATGCTGCCTAGAGCCTCTCCTGACAAACCTCGTTTGGTTTGTCAGAATGCATAAAGCACTCATAAGACCATAACATTAGCCCCATTTCTCTTTAATGTGACTGATCACAGGAAGAAGCCAGCTCTTAAGGAGATATTTTCATTTGCTTAATTAATACTGCCATGGCTGTTGTACAGAAAATTCTTTCTGTGTTATGAATACTTCTTAGAATGTGTACGGGGACCATTATTTGTACATATGATACATAAAAATCAAGAAACCGGCAGACTATTGCTGTAATTATTTCACTTTTGACATTTTCATTCACACGTAGGAAAAAGTAAAGGAAAATCTATAGTATTCTTTCTATTCAGAAAAGTAGTGTTTGTCACTATTCAGTCAGTAGTCAACTGAATTTTGAATATGTAAATATATATAAATATATATATATGTGAATTGTGAATATATAAATTCATTTGCCAGTTCATAAGAAATTGTTCTGCAGCTTATGTTTAGGAGGAAGAAACTCTTCATACTGTGTTTTGAAAGTATGTGAAGTATAGCATATAACAAAAAAAACAGACATGGTTTAGCCCCAAAGTGTTCTCCTATGGGTGTCATTATAGTTGGAATGATTGCATTGCTTATGGCATTAGCAATGGGCCAGAAGCTTCTTGTCTATGCCTCTGACGCAGATAACTATAGTCATCATTTATCAGTCCCTTAGAGGTGTTTATAAAATGCTCCATTCTCTTTCCTTTTACTACGGGAAAAAACATCAGCTTTATATAATGACATTTCTCTGGACTACCGTAGCTAATAAAATAATTGAATGAATATTTGTAAATCAGGTATTCTTTTTTTCTGCAATGGTTATTCCTTTAGCATAGAAACTAAGAGGATTGTCAGTTTCTGTTTCATTTTGAATGGTATTCCAGAACTATATGCCCATTCGCTTTTGTTCCATGTTGATTTCCTAATGAATGAATGAATGAGTGAGTGAATGAATGAAGAGGCAATGTTACTGCTGTTTTCCAACCTTTCACTAATCAAATTAAGTTTTTTGACAGCAACAAAATTAAGAATCCTTAATATAATTTAAAAATAGCATAATGTCTTAGTTTACTATATGTGTTTCTAGTATACTAGCTATGCCTCAACTAGCAAGTCAGCAGATATGAATTTTTACCTTACATGGAATTAATCTCACCGATATAAAAATGATGTGTAGCTGTTTTCTTATAGGATAAAATAATATTCATTCTTCATTAATATAAGACAAATCCTACTCTTTGTATCCTTCTGAAAGTAATCTGCCAGCTAAATTCTAGGCTACTGATTTATCTGAAATTGTCTAACATTGGAAATGCTTTATGACTGAGAAATGTCTGTATGGAGTAGTGAGAAGGAGCATCCTGTATCTCCTACAGACAAACTCCTATTTGTTTTTAAAGCTGATTTTCATAAAAAATAAACAAACTAACAAACCCACTTCAGCGACTGTGTCTTAAGTAGGTGAGAGATTCCAAAATTGATTAGATAAATATCATAAAAAACAGCAGAAGAGTATTATTGCAAAAGAATATGAATAATTAGTTGATAATAATCAGGAATAATTATGAATAACTTTAGTTTTAATCTTGAAAAATATTTTAGATGCTTTTAAATAAATGAACTCACACTTTGTGATTAAAATAAATTTCTGGAATTCAGTAAAAATGCTTTTAGAATTTTTATGTATCTATGTCTTTTCAAGACTATCATCTTTCTTTTATTTTCTTTTCTTTCCAAGATAGTGATCTCAATTATGGTTGATTATGGTATATCAGACAAGGCTTGGGACCTAAAGCAAAATTCCCTAAAAGTATTACTAAGCTGATGGTAGATCAGATACTCTAGTAGAAAGGGAAAATCTAAGTCTGGAACTAATGGTAGAATTCAGGAGAATTTACTAGCACTCATACTATTGCTTTGTACACCTGAGATTCATTTTTTTTCTGTATGTCCCAATCTCTTTGTTTCATATCAGCCACACTGAATTTAGCAGTTGAAGTTAGCACTAAGTTGTTTATTTTGGTGTATTTAAAATGCTAGGCGACACTATCAAACGTTCTTCAATCCCTTTCCTTTCTGTCTGTGAATGTCACACTGTGTTGTACCAACACAGCAGGGATGAAAACTAACACAAATGCATATTTGTGTATACAGCATCAAAATGTGTATTCATAGATAAACCTTGTCAAATCTTTCCTAAAAAAATAAATTAATTAAACAGACATTTGTCAGACAAGTATCTAGAGAGCTACTATCAGTAATCAAAAGAACTAGTCGTAAAATGAAAGGACTATTGGCAGGGGTAAATATTTTAATTCCATTTTGTGTTTATAAACACATTCACATTAAAAAGGCATTAGACCTACTTCTCACACTATACTCTTAGTCTGAAATAAATCACCCACAGCTTTGTACTAGTTAGGTTGAGCAAAACAAATAGTCTAAAGTATTGGTTCAGCGCAGATAAACTAGTTTATTGATTAGATGTACAAAACATTTCCAATCAATAATACATATATGTGAGTGAATTTATTTGCTTTAACAGTCACACAGAAAAGCATGGAATATGATTTTAGAAATCGGTATTTATACCTTAACTTGAGTTGTTTTGGAGAATAGCTGTGCAGAATTACCTAATCTCCATCTGCTTAACTCAGATGCAGAAGTATAAAAATATCAACATACCAGAGTTGCAACTATTCTTTGTTTTGTTTCCATCTGGTATTCTTGAAAGAAGAAAAATCAGAAGTGCAGTAAAGAAAAAAATATAGGACTGCTACAGGGGAATAATCCTTACTGAGCATTTTACTGGGTTAAAGATCAGAAGAAAAAAAAAAAAAAAAAAAAGGTAGTTACAGCCTTCCTATGAATAATCAAGGATTGTGGGCATTTGGCCACTTCTTAGTGTGTATAAGTTATAATCTGATAAATATAAAAAATAAAATAGAGCTCTGAAATAACAGAATATGTCAACAATTGCGAGGAATAGAAACTGGCAAGAATGCCTTTTCACATAATCAACAAAACACAGATAGCTTGGTTTCCTGCATAGTGAGTCAGCAGTTATTTGGAGGTGAGATTTAACTTCATATTTAATGGTAAGAATGTTTATAAAGATATGCTTCTACATTTAAGAAAATGTACAGAGTAGCATCCCCTCTCTGTACCCTCTGGGAATGTTGAAAGTCTTATATGAAAACAGCACCCTGCAATTTTCCTGTTTTATTGACTTTACTCTTACTTGTTACTTAACATAAATATCCAGAGCTCACACACATTTTGTGAACTGCTTGTGAGTGATTCAGATTCATAAGCAAAAGCATCTAATGCTGTTTCAGAGTATCCAAGGCTTCTATAGCAGCGAAGAGATGAGGTATGGGATCTGCGCTCTTACGGAATTGCAACTTGGGCCCAGTTGTAGTAACATCAATCATGATACTACATCAATGATGTAGAAACATCAATCTAAGGGGAAATAGCCCCCTTTCATTTGGTAGTTGAATGCTGCCCTCTAAGTGTTATATTTGGATATCTGAAAGCTCAGTATTTATTAAAAATAGGAGGAACTGTGTAGCTATTAGTTTTTTGTCCTCGTTTATTTACTATGTCAACAACATAGGACATACAACCAAGTGTGTTTTTTCTCTCTAGTACATCTTTCTTTTACTCCAGATATTTTTCATCCCATTGCAATTTATAAAAAATAACAGTTTTGAGAACAATTACAAAAGCCTGATTATAACTTCAATGAGCTTGTGTTACTCATTGCCTTAATAAATTATTAGATAGAATTTAAAGATGAAGGATCTGTTATACTGACTTAAGTCTGAAGTAAAATGAGTACACTTGAGGAAATGAACATTGGACTGATAATATTGACTTTACAAAAGATTTCTTGCAGTTCTTCTTGGCAAGTCATTCAAGCAAGGATTATACTATACATTAACAATAATTTTCCTTTCATATTTTTCTTAACACTTTGTTTCCCTTACAATGTCCTTTGTCCAAACATTCTTTAACACTGCATTTTGGTGTAGTTCATATCCAGAAAGCTAAGTTATTTTGTATCTCTCTTCTTTTTATTGGAAGAGTAAAGGAAGGGAGAAGGATGGACCAAATCAATCTTTTTGGTATACCTCTTCTTTTTTATGTATAAGTGCATGGCTGGTGAGATTTGCCAGCATAAATATATTAGGTTTCACACATAAACTTAATCATAGTTTTCAGAAATAAGATGAGACTGCTTGCAACTTGTTCTTCAATGTATCTTGAGGGATTTCATTTTCTGTAAAAAAATTTTGCTCATTTTCAAAGTTTCTTCTCCAATAACTACTTTGGCATATTTCCCATTTTTTTTCTCTCTGTAGGAAAGTCTATTGTTAGATTTTAGATAAAAGTACATGAAAAATATCTTTATTTTCAGTTTTCAACTTTTATGCTCTTGGACTTATTGAAAGCTGCTCACTGAAGTAAATGGAAAAATAGATACTCAGGTATATGCTTCTGGTATTTTTCATTAGATTTATTTCCAAGAAGTGAATCATGACTACACTTTACAAGAGTAGGAAACATCAGGCTCTCAATTTTTGCTTTTATAATGATACTGTGTAAAAAGCGCATATAAGTATGAGGAAACTGCTTATTAATAAGCATCTACTTTATTTTGTATTATACTTGGAATTTCTTGTATTATAGTAACTCTCAGGAGTATAAATTGAATTTTGTGAGGAACTATAAACTTATGTCATTGCTTGGAAAAACAGAGGTAAAACAACGTAGAAAATTGTCTCTGGTGACTCCTTGAATAGAAAAATTCTGTTTCTCCTGTTTAATGAATCCCTTTGCACATCTATTTCCATGGATTTTTTCACTGCTCATAAATACCTCTAAGAATGAACCTTTTTTACCCAACAGATTATTTTTGAATCCCTTTCTACTATTCATGTAGTTGTCTGTATTTTGTCTTGCTAGACAATATTGCAATTCAGGTTTCTTTTTGTTTTTGTTTTTTTGTTATTAAACAATATGAAGAATTTATTTAAAATACCTACTTTGTACCGTTAAATTTGTTAAATTGGGGGTAAATGAATATTGATGCCTTCCATAATCTTCTAATTGTCATGGTCTACGCAAGTCATGAATTAATGTGTTGATGCAGACGCTTTTTTTTTTTAAAGCATAACTGAAAGATTTTTCATAGTGGTTGTTTGTTCTTTTATTCTGCTTAAAATAACCTTTATGCATAGCTCTATTGGTAAATAGCAGAAAGTAGATATTAAGAGCCCTAGTTTCATCTTCATTTTCTATCACTGATTTGCTCTGCTCCTTTATTCCAAAATACAGTTACAGGTCAACTTAATCAGAAAGAACTGTAATGGAGGGATCAAGGCATATAGT
Source organism: Bambusicola thoracicus (assembly GCA_002909625.1). Lineage (NCBI taxonomy): Eukaryota > Metazoa > Chordata > Aves > Galliformes > Phasianidae > Bambusicola > Bambusicola thoracicus. The sequence continues at coordinate 6,851 of PPHD01010310.1, forward strand.
ATGTCTCAAGAGACATATTTGTGATATTTCAAGTTGTTTCAACTAGAAGTAAACAGAAACTTTTCCGTATGAGTTCAATAGTCAGAACTAGTGAGACTCAAAAGCCCCATCTTTGACATGTGATCACAAGATATGACCACTTATCCTATGTCTACCACATTATCCTGAAAAGCAGATTAGGACTCATCCTTGGCCTTCCTGTGTTGTTGTTTTGGTGCTTTTTTTTTTTTTTTTCCTGATTAGAGGAGTGTGCTGATCAGGGTATAAATTGATCTAGCAGTATTTACAAAGTAGTATTTGAATAGAATTTGCAAGAAAATAAGTATTTTCTTATACAACATTAGTACATTTTCTGTGCAGCCCTCAGTTTTGAAAAAATAATAAAGTAAAAAGCCCTGGGGAAATACTCTCTTCCAAGAAAAGCTGCTGAAGAAGAAATTTTTCTCTCTCATTGAGAGAAAGTCCATATCTAGTTTCAAACTACCTATTATAAGTAGTCCCATCTCCTTCCAAATCCCTTTCAGTTACAGACACATTTGGAAAATCAGTTTAATCTCCATTTTTCTCCAGTGCTTGGATGATGCAGAAACTGCTAGTGACTCAGTACAGCAGCATAAACTCTGTCTTCATCTTACGTAAAAGCTCCAGGCTGCATGAAAGCAGGAGCATTACATAAGCAGCTAGTATTTCAGGGTGAAAAAGCTTGTCAAATCAACTGGGAAGGTAAGAAATATCAGTGACCATCACAACAGGAGCTTCTTACAAAGATAGTCTTTTGACTCGTGGAAAGTGGGATTTTCTTAGTTCGCAAGTGATTTCAAAGAGGTAGGTACCTGTCAGTGCACAATCAAGAATTGTCTTTCACTGAGCCACTGAGGTGATGTGTTTAGGGTCCAGTGTTAAAAAGAAGAAACAAACAGTTCTTTGTTTCTGTATCCTTCTTATTGACGTTCTCATAAATAAATATATAAATATAAACTGCCCAGAATTAGTATAGACTAAGAAAGCTCTGTGGAGGTTGCTAGGCAGCCGAGGCCAAAGGAATAGAAAGCCGCTGGGTCTTTGAAAAACAGAATCAGTGACATATGGGTTATCTGGAGTCACCATTTACTCCATTGTCTTTTGTCATAAACAAGAAACAGTGAAATTTATATTTCTTTAGTAAATGAGCAGTGATTTTATAAGATTTGAAATAAAAGATCTGTTTTTTATTTCATGCCTGTTAGTGTTTACAAGCTATGAAATTATATGTATGATAATTATTTATAAAGTTTATTTATTCATTGGTTTAAATAGGATAGGCCCAATTTATCCAGGCTGTAACTGGAAAACAATTTAGTAGGGTAATTCTTTTTAAATTTTTTGCCTCATTTTCATCACAATTTACATTCAGTTCTCCAAGGTAAGTTCAAATGCTTAGGGATATACCTCATCATCAAGAAGTGTGTGTTTTGCTGCTGCTAAAGATAGGTGAAAAACATCCTTTTTATCATCATGCCCTGGATGTATGTTGAAGCTACTCATTATAGAAATAAAGCAGTAACACACACACCCCTCATATTACTGTTAAGCATTTAAAAATGCAGTAGGCATTCCTAATAAGCAAGGTTTTCATATGTAAGATAAGGTGATCACATTGACTAATTGCTTCCTTTGAAATCCCTTTTGGTATTTGTGTGTTAAAGTCTTCCTGAAATTAATTGTGCTTTCAGCAATTGTGTTACACATGCAAGTATGATGAAGGAATAGCACATCTTACAACTCCTACCTTCTCTGAAAATATAATGACAGCTCCTCCATATCATATTTTGTTCTGTATTGCTTATTATTTCTCAATGTCTTTAGATTATCATCTCTCTAGAAGATTAAATTGATGTATCACAGATTTTCAAAATGTGTTTCTTTCACAGGGTAAATGCTGTGAGGTGGTCCGGGCAACTCTGTGGAACATTCTCCAATGGGCTAGTAAGATGAGAAGATCCAAGAGTAGTTTGGGAAACAAGGAGAAACATCACCTCTCATGACGGTAAACCTACCGAAAAGGTAATTCATGCTAGACTGTTGTTGCACAGCCTGCTCTTAAAGCTCATGAACGTAACATGTAGCAGAAAACTAATAGGGAATACTGTTTGAATTTTCATACTAAATCCTCTGACTTTCTACCCCTTTCCTTGTGCGACGGAGAATTTGGAGGCTATATCTTACAGGACTTTTCTTGCTTTCTTCTGAACATGTTCAAGAACATAAATAAATAAAAAGTTTACAGCGACTTACTGAAAAATTCCTTATAAGTCTCACGAAAATGCCAACAATATGAGGCATATAAAAAATTAGAATACCAGAATGTTGCTTTACAAGGAGATATAGTAGCTTTATTTTTACCTGTACAAAATCTTGTTAGGTTGACTTATTTCATTCTTTTCTTAGAAGCTTAACTGATGTGTTTTTGGAGACTCTCTTCCTCCCCTGAACCTTAACTGTGGATATTTGTACAGCTAACATTTCAGAAATTCAAGAGAATGTGAAAACTATTGATCTGTAGTCCTTCAGCATTACTGTAATGCTTCTTCCTTTGTTCAGACAAGAAGTACCAGTCAGTGAACGCTGAATGTCTCTGTTGTCCCAAAAGCTCATCTATATGGAGTGTATATAAGCCTAGTTAATTTTTAGTATATCCCTGCTACGTAAGTATTTATTGGTCTTCAGTAAATATTAAGTTTATTAAACACACAGATTTTGTGTGCTCATCCTTAACCAATTGTGTCCTATGATATTTTACATAGTATCTGACAAGCTGATTTACTGCTTTCATTTATTTATGTGCCTTAATATATGCAGAGAATAAGTATATTAACAATGGGAAATTACACTAGTGGAAAATCAAATGGGATCTTCGATGCAGAAGTTTTCATAAGGTACTATCCCCAGACCTTGATATACCCAAAAAGCACAAAACATCGTTTAATTAGGAAAGCTTTTTCTTAGGAGCATGCATGATTTGGTTGGTTGAATAGTAGACTAGGCTTTCAAATGTCTCTAGGAAATACCTTCCCTTTTGTTGCTAGTGAACTCTGTCCAGCTCTCTGGCACTTATTAATTAAAACCATCCAGAGATTGCACTACAACAATTCATAAATTGCTTCCTGCTACACCAGGTTTGACAGATGCTAGAAAACAGGCCGATCTACACTCAAATAACTCAGTGAGACTTTTGTCTCTGTATAACCTACAGCTGGCAGAAAATGAGAGTCTAAATCATTCTGCTCTGAAAAGAATAGAAATTGCTTTTATCTAGGAGAAGTTATGAAAGTATATGTGACAGAAGAACTGGTTGATATAGGAAGGAGAAGTTTTGCCTCCTAGATTTATACAAATCAGTCGCAAATGATCATAAATTTGATTTTATACACTGCTTTTCAAGGCTTTTTCACACAAGATTCTCCAGACCTAATTTTTTTGTTGTTTTGGCTGGATTTTTTTTTTTTTGTGTTGTTTTGTTTTGTTTTTAGTCGTGTAGAAGAAATACGTTAATAAGCTTGTTTGATAATGAGGTTTCAGTAGTATTTAGGGGAAAAAAAAGCATCAATTGGTCACAGGCAATTTACTGTAAACAAAAGACAAGAATAGCTTGCTAATGATTGGAATCATTGAGATCCAAGCTTCAGTTCTAAGATGTGTTTCAAATATTTTCTTGGTACATTTTTCTACCTATAAAATGGGTAGTCTGAAAATGTGTAATTTGTGTTTGCTGTTGCTTTTGTGATAAATCTAACCTCGATGTCATAGAAAGCAAATTGGGTGCCAGACTTTACACTATGTAAAGAAACTACAACTCATCAGGGTAAACAGAGAAAGAAAGTGAAACTAGATGTGATGACATTGAGATCTATTTATCAGCAACATACTAAGTAGAGTTTGAATTTAGCCACCCCTACTCTTAATGAGAAACAGGATTCTTAGAGGATTGACATTTCAGTCTCTGATTCACTGGTTAAATTGTGTCAAGTGGACTAGCCTTGGAAAGGCCATTCTGACTGAAGGAAGGAGAAGATAAGAATGTTCTTTTAATGTATTTTGAGATCTTGATGGTAAAAGGTAATTTATATTTTTGGTAAAAGACTTTTGTTTTCCTCTGAGTCAGTGATATCGATCTGATATCATTACTAAGTATCTATACTTGAATATATATATATATATATTCACTGTTCTGTTTCTATGTGATAAATACTTATTTTTGGTCTATTTTAAGATGAATGGTTTTAACTTTTATTTTTGTGGCAATCACTGTTCTCCAGCAGTGTTACCTGTAAGTAAGTTCATAGCAGTCAATGCTTGTTCTGTTTTTCCTCTTCCTTCCTAACAGCTAAGTAATCAGCTTTGTTCTATGTTTTGTGGAAAAGTTCAAGCCTTTCAAATTAAGTGAAAGGACATGCAGCTTCAAAATTAGTTATGTCCTCAAACATAATGAAAAACTCAATTTGAGATTGAGGCATGTCCCAGAGTTTGGAACAGCAGAAGAAATGAGATATTCAAATCAAACCAGAAGTGCTTTCAACATGACAGCAATTAACATAGACATGTTTAGGAAAAACAAAACAAAACAAACAAACAAAAAAAAACCCTTTTACTTTGGATGTCTGTAGATACTGACTTGTGTTTTCACAACTAACTCTATACAACCAGGTACAAAAGTCCAAAACGGGTATTTTTTTATGCAAGACTATGTAGGCACTGTCCACTGCTAGCAGGCAACTAAATAATTTTTTTATATTCTTTGTATCTATGAATGTAAACTATGAAGCTTCTATTCTGTTCACTGTTTCTTCTTTTAACAAAGAGAGCTCTAAGAATTTGTCTTAAAGAACCCTCAGATAGAATCAGTCAATAACCCTCAAGAAACAAATGGAGAGAAGAGAATTTAGTAGAAATTCCTTTAATATTTCACAAAAAATCCTAAAGATTGTGACATGAGAAGAACAGACCACTGTATCTTTGGAATGATGTGAAAAATCAAACATAAAGGAGCTAGACAGGACCAGGCAGTCCTCGCCTGGCATTATTCATTGCCTCCCCACAGCTGAGAATACTGTATGTGATGAATTTTATATATTTTGTGGGGAAAACTGATGCCTTCATGTTTAAACTTCCTGTGTCAAATTGTTTCTTCATAAAAAACTGGTAGAAAAGCCCACCTCTTCAGTGTGTCAGGATGCAAGCTGTCTCTCTTTTCTCCCTCTCTCTAGAGTTACTGTTTTGTTCATCTGCCACTTTTGTTTTGCATTGTTATTTCTCCATTATTATTTCATTTATTTTTTACCTATCGGTACTCATCCTGTATTTCTCAAGTTACGTTGTGACAGGTGGCAGAAAATTGTTCATCTAGTATTGAAATTTGGGATATTTTTTCTTTATAAGGTTGAATGTTCTGGTATCTTCCTGAATGTTCTAGTTGCTGTCCTGTTCCAGGCTCCTGTACTGTAATTTTTAACATTTATTTTAGTGGAGATTTTGCTTTGGCTTCAGTAGAGTGGAACATGGTAGAAAAGTTGATCCTAATAAATGGCACTCAGTAACACTTATTTACTTAATTCCCTTGACATCTTGCAAAGTTGATTAGCTGTTTATTTAGCAGCAAATAATTGATTGTTAACAATAATTTAGCTCGACTACTCTCATGTTAGAAGAAATCGTGTAAAAGGAGGAGAGAGGGAGGAAGAGCTTACTCTCAGATGCATCAGGCAGATAACTTTTTATTGCTTTGTCAGTTGTATATGTATAGCAGGTGAGGTCTCTGTGAGAAATTATTAATACATCAGAGATCAGACACACAACTTTTGTTTATATCTGATCTATGGTATTAATCTTTATTGTGAAGATCATGATCACTAACAGTAACCAGATTTGCATATTACCAGATAAACTGCCTGGACTAAGCAATATGATTATTAAAAGAGCAAAGTGAAACTGATTTATATACACAAGGTGTCCGACTACAGCTAGAACTCTCCAGGGGATATAAAGCCGTATCAAAGTAGCTGGAGAAGAAAGTTATTCTTGTGGAGGTGTGTGAAGGTTGCATGATTTTATGAAGCATGACTTTATGGCCTTTGAGCAAAAACACACTGAAAGGCATTTACATGAAGGGTATAATTAAACTTAATTGTAATCATAAAATAGAACAACATTATGATTAGGATGATATTTTATGTTGGTTTTGTTTGTTTTGTCTTACCATGCTCTGTTTGCTTGCACTGTGTAAAACTTTAATACTAAGTTTTGCTAGATATGGCTTCTTTTTAGTTTTAAACCTCTCTGGTGTTGAGGATTAAGATGAATCACAGTGAAACCACAGGACCGACTACATTGCTAGAGGTAAAAATTCAGAAGAGCATGTACGCAGGTAAATAAAAGGGAGCTGCACCTTAAGACACAGGTGCTGAGAATGCTTCCTGCTGCTCTGTAAAGCATCAGTATGGAGACTATGTCTGCCAAATATCAGCCTTTGGGAAGGAATTCCCTCTGGCAGAACAGTCCTGTGTTCTTCCTGCTTAGAAACAGATGGCAAGGAGGCAGCCCACATCACCAGGCAGACCTGGATATAATGTGCCTCTCTGGACTGAAGATTACTTTAATCCAGTAAATTGTTCTTTTCAGCTTTTCAGATATTTGAACTGATTTAAGTCAAATATTGTTTTGGGGGTAATACCTACATTTTATTCTGTGCAGTTAAGCTGATTTTATGTGACATAAAATGTAGTAGTTGACATAAGTGAACTGAAACCAAGTTGAGAATATATTTCTAATATACTAAAGCATTACGTTTTACTGGCCAAATAGGCTATTGTATACTGTCATTGTATATATACTGTGGCACCAAAAATAATGCCTTCTATTTAATTCTGTGGAAATTACAGCTGATACAAAAGGGCACAATATCACTATTAAATTCACAGCTACAAAACACTATTTTTCAGCACAGCTACCACCATTAGCTGTGCATTTTCACCAGTGATCAACAAGAACCTGCATACAATACTCGTGAAAAACTGAATCAGTGGAGCTGACCCACTGTCACACTGCTGAAATGCACCACACGCTGCCTCACTGGGCTCACATCCACTGTTTGGTTTCCGTAAGTGTTCAACTAGCGTCCATGAATGTCATTGGGTGCAGTTTTTTTTCTGCATGGAGGAATTCAGTGGCTCACCTTTTCTTCGTATGCACTTCCACGCCAGACACCATTTTGTCTGACTGCCTCTCTGCTGCCATCTATCACACGATAACAAAATGTAACAGAGTATTGGTGGTAATGTTCAACATCTTCTGCAATAGCACTTCTGACATCATTGGCCAATATAATAAAGTAGGAGATATTCCTTTCAGAACAGTCCTTGTGTTATTTCCAGTAGTTTTCTAACACTATTATATTGTGACACCATCTATAATGGAAGGAGCTATATGAGCAAAGAATAAAAGGATGCTCAACATTATTCAGATTTAGGCCAAAATGAGGGTAGTAGTACCTTTATTTAATCTTCTTGATGTATATCTGTGATTTTTCTTTCTGTGCTGATTACAAGACTATTTGACTACTTCACAGTCATTAATTCCTTTTGATGCTTAAGGAAACAAGAGATGCCTCCCTGAACAAAGTAAGCCTCTGGTCAATACTCAAAAATACACTACATCATAATGCAAATGGCAGCATGCTCCTTAAGATGTTAAATAACCAATCAGCACAGAAGTGCTCAATTTCTCTGAACACTGCACTCAGAAATGGCTTTATTTAGCATGACATCATGCTTAAAAGCAGTATTTTCTAAAAGTGATAGATCATTTGCTTATCTTCACAGCTTGTATTTCCTGATCAGCAAACAAGCTGAGGCACATAGATGTAGGATTAAGAAGTTTAGGAACTAGGACTTTTTTTCCCCACTAGTGACACATCTAAAAGCTACTGTAATCCTTTACTGAAGCAAAATGTTAAATTTAAAATAAACAAGATGAACAGTAAATGTTCTTTTGGTAGAAGAAGTAATTTGAAACTGAACTGATGGTCATTTAAGAATTGAATTTCACGTTATTATAGTCCAAAAAGAAAAAAAAAAAGTGAAAAATGGGTCTCCTACAACAAATGAAGTTGATCTTTATTAGCAAGAACAAATCAAATTCAAGTTGCATATAAAATTTATGCATTCAACTTGATCACAAATGGAAATCAATGGTATTCACTTACTTAAATCAAAATTATAATTAACAAGATTAACAAAAAAAGATAGGCAGTGCATATTCGGCTTAGGAAGTTGTGTTGAAGTAATGATGACACCATTGCTCTACCTGCCATATTCTACCGTGTCATAGTCAGATAATCAGCTTCTACTAGCTAAAGAACCTCAATTAGTAGCTTTCACCTTTCCTGAACTCTGTGTCTTAGAATAATTTTTCATATTTTTTCCTTGTTTTTTTTTTTTAATTTTTAATTTTTGTGTAGGAGTATCAGAATTCATTTTGTCTAATTGTATTTCAGAGAGAGTGCCACCAGAAATGTTTTTCTAGTGACCTTTCCTCTGTCCCAATTAACAAACTGATGAAATTCAAATAACAGATGAAGATCACTAAAAAAAATCTGAATAAGCTAGAACTACATACGTTTGCAGTAGTTGTATTGTTCTCTTTTTATTTTCTGTTTCAGTGTGAGAAATGTTTTAAAAGTTGAAGAGTAAAATATGATTTTCAAAGGATTTAATCTGGTGGGAGGGAAATGTAAGCATAATCTTCTATTACACGTGTCTTATTTGAACTTGCATGCGTTTTTATTAATGTGGTGGAGAAGTAATATTAAACCAGTGCCTGGGCAATACCACTCATTACCAGTTGTCAGCTGGATTTAACTCCGTTCTCCACCACTCTCTTGGCCTGGCCTCTAGCCAGTTCTTTGCCCAGCAAAGAGTGTACCTCTCCAAGCCATGGACTGCCAGCTTCTTCAGGAGAATGCTGAGAGAGGCAGAATCAAAGGCCTTGTTGAAGTCTAGGTAGACTGCATCAACAGCCTTTCTCTCATCCACCAGGCAGGTCATCTGGTCATAGAAGGAGGTCAGGTTGATCAAGCAGGACCTGCCTTTCATGAACCCATGCAGACTGGGTCGGATCCTCTAATTTTCCTGCATGTGCTGTGTGATCTTGCTCAAGATGATCTGTTCCACAAAATTTCCTGGCACCAATGTCAGGCTGACAGTCTTATGTGACATGATGAGTGTGAGACAGCAGTGTGCCCAGGTGACCAAGAGGGCCAGCAGCATCCTGGCTTGTATCGGAAATAGTGTTGCCAGCAGAAGCAGGGAAGTGTGTGTCCCCCTGTACTTGGCTCTGGCTACATCTCTAGTACTGCAATCAGTTTTGGGTCTCAGTACAAGAAAGGCATTGAGGCCCTGGAGCATGTCCACAAAAGGGCAACAAAGCTGGTGAGGGGTCTGGAGCACAAGTTTTATAAGGAATGGCTGAGTGTTGCCTTTACAGTGTCCTTTGCTAGGGAGATAGCCGCTTGACCATTCGCCGAGGTGACACCAATGTGGTGAACAGCAAAATGGCGATTTATTGAACCTTACACACCCTTATATGCCCTATGCCTTTCATCTACGCCTACTAAATTACACACGTCATCGAACCTTCTAGGAAAGAGAAGGGGCCTAGTGCGTCACAACCCGAAAGGCACACATGTGCATAATACAACAGCTGAGGGAACTGGGATTGTTTAGTTTGGAGAAGAGAAGGCTCAGGGAACACCTTACCACTCTCTACAACTCCCTGAAAAGAGGTTGCGGCAAGATTGGGGTCAGCCTCTTCTCCCACATAACTAGTGATAGGAGGAGAGGGAATGGCCTCAGGTTGTGTCAGGGAAGGTTCTGGTTGAATATTAGGAAAAACTTATTTTCCAAAAATGTGGTCAGGCACTGGAATGAGCTGCCCAGGCTGGTGATTGAGTCACTGTCCCTGGAGGTGTTCAAGAAACGTATAGATGTGGTACTAAGGAACATAGTTTATTGAGCAATATTGGTGGTAGGTGGACAGTTGGATTCAGTGATCTTAGTGGTCTTTTACAACCTTTATGATTCTATTATTCTGTGAAGTACTGACAGAATTCAGAAGAAGAAAGAAGAGCTTTTTGTTGTCTATAATAGTAAAGTTTGTTTGGGGGGAAAAAAAAAAAAAGAAGGAAAGAAATGTTAAATTCCTGCAGTTCATGGTGAGTTTATAAAACTATTGATGTGTGTATGCATAGTGTCACACTGAGAATGCCACAGTTATTTCTAGTGCCTTGCAGAAGAAAAGGACAAATTGACTGTCATTATTATATATTTCATTTTCTACTTAAAGAAACTACACATTCCCTAGTCATTTCCTACTAATGACTATGAATTTAGTGTATATAGGAAATTATTATGAACATGATAAATAAACAACTGTGCTCACCCTTATTCTTCTATATGCATATCCGTATTACTTATAGTAAGTCTTCAAATGAATCTAAAAACCTATCATTAGGTTAAATAATCTGGAACTTCTTAGCTTTAAGATTCTAACCTGTGTTACACCAATAATTCCAATAAAAGTCTTCATGCATTAACACCTCTGCTTTTTGCTTTCTTCATTTTCTCAGAAAAGCCACACTGAAGTTGAAATTTGTCATTCACTTTCTCCTGCCCTTTTCTGAAGCAATTTAGTTCCTATGTAAGGATCTGGGATATTTTTTGAATATTTATCTTCGCAACTGGGAGAACACGTTTTTGGAGGGTAGCACATTTCAGATGAGTACGTACACATTTTGTTCTGCTGTTATTAGGAAGTTTGAACTCTGTCAGTTAGTGCCCAGAACTCCCAGTAAAAACAGCTGGAGGTCTGCACATTGAGGGGGAATCAGAATGTTGAGTTGAGCTCAGCAGTGCATCTGAGAAAGGAGGGTGCTTCCCTAGATCTCTGTTTCCTCTGGTAGTAGGTAGTATAAAGAGGAGGGTTGTAAAGAGCTAAGTAGTCCAGATGCCCTGAATTTTGCTGTAACTTTTTTTTTTTTTTCCAAAGAAATGATTACATATTCACAATACAATTGTGTTTTTGTTGTTTTACTTTTTTTTCTTTATATAATTTAAAAGGTGAATTGATTAATCTTCTGTTTTTCTCTTCCCTCAGTTCTGCAGAGATATTTTTTGTCTCCTTTGATGTACTCTTACTCTCCTCACTCTGAATTTAATCAATGCTTCTATATTCATTTGGTCTTGAAGTTCTGTACTTGCAGGCTTCCATAGCCTCATCATATTTGGTTCTGATAAAGGACTTGTGGAAAACATGGAAAATGTTCTTCTTGGAAACAGTTCTCCAAAGTCTCGTTGATTTCATTCATGTCAAACCATGTTTTTTTTTTCTTCTTGTTGCTTACTCTCCCTGTCCTTCTCTGCCCAAGATAACTACCGTGGTTAACTGATGCTGTCATTCTGTCTTCCAGATCTGTGTTCTAGCTAGCAATTAGTAGTTCTCTTTTGTCCCCTAGTTCTATTCTTTCCCTGTCCTGAGATGGTGATTCAGTGGCTCGTTGTTCTTAAGTTGATTCTGTCTCTATTTCTTGTCCATGTTTATGAGGTTGCATGATGAAACAGATAGATTACTGATCTGTTTTAAAATTAATTTGCCTCTATGAGGAGGCTTGTTGTTGATGTGGGAGTTATAACTTGATTCCCTCGAGGTCTCTTGAGCAAGTGGAATTATATCAGCACAACCAAATGACTGCTCAGGGGATGCAAACAGTGTCTGGGGACACAGGAGGCAGGAGCTCCCTGAGAAAAGCACTGCTGCAAAGAGAAATTGCTGTGGAACAATGATCTATTTGCCTTCTCATTTACCCCTAGCTCTTTTACTTTGTGATTGCATTTATGCAATGTTCTGTAAGTTAAGGACCTTTTCAGCTCATATAAGTGATCTCTACCATTCAGTAGTAACCAGTTTCTCCATAACAGGAGAACGAAAAATAACTATGCTTATTGACATTTTGAAGGAGCTGAACTGTTTCCAGCAATTTAGTTTTCTAGGAAGTGTAAAAATTGAAGTAAGTAATAACAGTCCCCCTTCTTTCCCAGATTTGTGGGGCCTGAGCCATTCCTCACTGAAAGCTTTCTTGTTAAACCTTTGTATGACCTCCAAGAGATTTATGGCTCGCAGCTAGAGAAAATATTACTTATCCAGTGCCCTTGCTGGTCACAGATACCACCTCTCAGTGAAGAAAATGTGTCATATGCTTTTCTCTTCTCTTTTTGAATCCCATCAATCATAGGAGAAATGCAATGTGCAATATTTATTTTACTAGAAGATTTATTGAAGGAGTGTGAAGCTATGCATGAAGCTCATTAAGCAGTTTAAGATCACTAGGCGCAAGAAAACATAAGATGGAAGTTTATGAAGTAAAATCTATTTGTACAGAGCCTCAGGGCAAAGATGGCACCTTCTACCTACTATTTGATCCGAGTTGATCTTTGTAGGCTATTTCACTGAAGAAGATGCACATTTCATGAAATCGTGCAAACCAGTGTTGCCATAGGAGGAGTTGGCTTCTGTTCCACTGTAAGCACTATGGGTTGTCAGGCTTTTTATTTTTGGTGGGGATGATGTAAGATGTAGAAAGTAGGTTGTTGAGCTGGCATTCTGGTGTAGAATTTGTGATTCTGCTCCTTTCACATAAATCCATAAATTCTGGATAAACAAGACAGCACTTTCTTCTCTTGTAATTTTTTTTTTTTAACTTTTATTACTTAACTGCAGCATGAATAGATGATTTCCTGACCTTCTGTTTCCTTTGTAGTATATATGTATAGATAACACACATGATAATATATATTAATTAAGATTAATTAATCTTAATT
>PPHD01010311.1:0-19755 GCA_002909625.1 Bambusicola thoracicus
TTCTGGATCAAGTGCGGTGAGAACTTAAGAGTGTCAAAGAGAAAGAGGCCTTAATAAAAGTATAACTAAACAAATGAAGAAGAAAAACAGTTAATTGAGTTAAATCATCTAGTACAGAAACAATCTAGATCTCTCATGTCACTAGGGCACAAGTCTTGAGAAAGAAATCACTGAAAACTTCTAGATGTCATGCACATGTAACAGCCAACTGCTAGTTTCTGGACTCCTAAAAGCAGGAGGACAGACTCAAACATGCTTTAATATTTATCATTTGTATAACTGCCTGCTGTGTGCAAACAGGTTCATTCTACCATTGAAGTATTCACTTCAATTCTTGGGTATTTATTCCACTGACTCACAGAAACCACTCTTAGCACACTTTCAAGCATATATCCTACTGTGCCATTACTTAAGGATAAGAAGTTATTCTTCCACTTTGTCTCATAAGAAGCAGTTTTCTCCTCCTGTGTCTGTTTACATGCTTGAAATACTATAGGGCAATTGTCATCTCCTCTCTCAGAAATCTTTCCCTTGCAAGCGCTTAAGCTTTACTTCTGTTACAGTTTCTTCAAGGTAAGCAAGTCTCATCTCAGGCCTTTCATAATCCTTCCTGTTTCTCCTTTAAATTCTCTCTGGCCTGTAACCTCTTTGTAGAGGTGAGATGCCCAAAACTGAACAAGACATTGTAGGGGCTGGCTCTATACAAAGAAAATATACTATCTTTGGTTGTCTGCAGAAGATGTCTATGCTTTCTTGCCAGAAGTCATACCAGTTTTGTGTAAGGAAAGGATCAGTAGGGAAATGAAAGTTAATTTCAGAGATCATATTTGTATGTAACTGTTCATGGAACCAGATATAACCAAAACCAAAAATTTGAACTAGGACTAATTAAAATTACTACTACATGCTTTCTGATAATTTGCTACACTGCAAAAGATCTAGTTATTCCAAGAATATGGCTATTTAAAAATTGTTCAATTATACATGAAATTAATTAGCACCACATTGCCATGGAAGAAATTGTATTAGTGTTCAATGGAGCCTGTACCAGTCATGGATCAGGTGGGAATAAACTGCTGGATACCCTTAGTGAAGCAATATCAAGGTTCAAAACAGCATTTTAATAAATTAAGTATAGATTCATTTGTATGTGAAATCACCACACCTGCCTATTTGGGTCCTAATCAAGTTGTATTTCAGCAATAACTGTATGCTACTGGATTGCTTGTTCATTACCAGTCAGGGCTGTGCTGGCCCTGGACCAACACGGTGTCCTTCACTGATTCAGCTATCTGCTGCTGATAAGAACGGCTATTTAAACACAATTAGTAAGTGCTATTAAATCTTGCTATAAACCATAAGCACTTCCCTTCCCATTTCATCTTGCAGTCCATCATTATTTGCTTATTACAGTATCTGTAAAGAAGTAATTCATCGAGTGGCAGAAAGAGAATTACAAGAGCTAACTCGTAAGGCCTGATTCTTCCCACATGAACACTTGTGCAAAATGGAGCCACGTCAGGTCTGCTGTGAAACTGGTGTAACTCCAATAGGCAGCAATGCTGGCCATTAAATATTATATCACTTACACAGAATACTCTTCCATATATTGTTACGGCCAATTCATTCATCAGCAATTGCTCAATTTGCTCTGCAGAGAAATTCTTGAAGAACTGCATTAGTAGGAACAACTACTGGCAAGGGTAATCCCAGAGATAAACTCATGATACTACTGTATGCTTAGAAGCAGGCATACTGGAAGCACTATCAGAATCTTCCACTGCTATACCCTGCATACTGTCTGATTGTCATGTCCCACCAGCCCCACCAGCATCTTTTTTTTTTTTCTTTTGTGCTGCAATTCTGCTGATGCCAATGAAATCATCCCTGATTCCCACAGGGATGAAAGAGAACATAAGAAAATTATCACTACTGTATGAGTTTTCTTGCCGTAATGGACTCTCTTTTTCAATCATTTTTTTCACATCAGCTTAACAGTTGGTCTATTTTTACAACTCCACTTTTCCCCAGTTGACATCCATGAAAGAAACCCTAGTTCACTTTTTTTTTTTTTAGTATAACAGAGGAAGCAATGGCAAAGATGCAAGTAGGGTTTGAAAAGCACAGCATACCTGGCTATCGATCAGTTAATTCCAGGTGTTGTGTTCAGTTTTCTTTACATTTATTTTGAAGTGGTTTTTAGCTTTTCTTATCTGTTCCTGAAAAGTTTTCACTGACATTTCATCTGAGAAAAATATTTTAGTTCATGCTATACATGTAAAGGTAAGATGTGTAAACAAAAGCTATCTCAGTTCTTTTCCATGCAATTCTTCAGAAAGATGAAACAACGGCAGACAGGTAGATATCCACATTTAACCAATAAGGTAATCTGATTTACTGGATTCGGATTCATCCAAACATCAGTTTTGTTTTTATCCCCATGATCAACTAACAATTTAAAGAAAATACCTTGACATAAAACATATTCTTTAAGCTCATTTTTTTTATACAAAAATACTGTAATCCAGCACTTTCCCCTTTCTCCTCTCCTCTTAAAAATAGTAGTAGTCTATTACTCCACCTTTGGGCATAAAAAAGCCAGATTTCCCATGCCATTAGAACCATCTGTGCAAGCCCTTTACTCTAAAAACCTCCAGTCCTGACATTTAAAATGTCAACTGTGTTTTTTGTTGAATTTGAAGGTCCTTTACAAAGTTCTGATTGATTTTTTTCTCTCTCTCTCTGTGTTATAAATGGGATAAATAAATAAATACATAAGTAGATGATTTTCCAGAGGCTATGCACAAAATCAAACAAAACAAAACAAAACAAAGCAAAACAAAACAAAACAAAAAACCTTATCCCACTGTTTAAGGACCAGATTAGATTTTAAAATAGGGGGGTCTGCCTCTTGCGTAACCTTGTATCAGTCACTTAATATCTTTCAGTCTCTACATACAGGTTGGGGGTGGAGAGGAACAAAACAGAAACAAAAACAAAGAACAACAATACCAGCATGTTAGATACGTGAGGACCTGCAAACATATGAGAGAGAAGCAGAAGTACAGACTAAAAATTCATGCTTTCAACTCACTCCTATTTACCTTACAAAGAAGACTTCCACTCTCAATAAGCATGAGCATCCTCAAAATACGGGATGCCTCCAGAAACACAAACACATTGGTAATGCACATTAAGAGGAAAGCCTATTAGGTAAAACAAGCAACAATTTCTGAAAAAGGAATTCATACTGCTTTGCAGTTTTCTAAACAGTTTGCTTTCATTCTCGTAGCCATTAAAATGTATAAAAATGATTATTTCCAAAACAGCATTACCATGAATTATCATCACTCCTGTTGCCTAGCAACTGGAGTAATTTTTGAATAGTGAGCTATATAAACCAGTATTTGGAGTTTGTGCAAATGTGTATTTATTTGAGGGTTTAAAACACATTCTTCTTAGAAATCAGAGGCAGAAAATTCAGCACTAACGTGAAGCAGAAACATTTAAAAAAATACAAAATGGCATCAGTAATTACTACAGCTTAGCAAAATCTCCTTTAGCAGACTTGTGCTCAGGGCTGAGTTCCTTGCTCTTCCTTGGGGTTGTAAGTATGTTCATGAAAATTGGAAAGTTATTTTAAATTTCTGTGGAGGAAATCATTTTTGCCCAGTCTACTGACAGACTTGCTCCTAACTCAAGAGCAATGGAAACTGATGACATGAAATGGTGAGGTATTTAGGTTAAATAAATAATTCTACTTTTATCAGACATATCTTGAGCTAGTAGAATTCATTGGTTCATACTATGACAGTGTATGGGAACTGTTGAGTCACAGCCTGAACCACTGATTGATCACCTGAGGTGAGCACTGAGTCAGCTGTGGGAGCACAGGTGAATGCAATTCAGCTGTGTGACCGGAAGGGGTGGAACCTGGCTGCACCTTTCCTAGATTTCATTTAAGGGCTGACTGCAAGTAGGGAAGGATCTCTCTCTGGAGATTGCTTCTCTTGGAGTTTTTCTGCAAGCCTACAACATAGGTGAGCACTTCCATTTATTTTTGATTATCCTTTTTTACTGTGATAATCCTTCTAGTTACTACCTTTAAAATACCAGCCTAATCATGCCACTCTGCTAATTATATATTTGTTGATTGTACGGACAGACTGATGTGCTTTAGAAGGTTCAAAATTGGTCTGGATGTTATTAGCAACAAATAGATAGCCCACTGATATATTAGATAGGGCTTGTAAGTACATAAATGATAAAATCTTCCAAAAACCACAGCATAGTCACTTATTAGTTGCAAGTGGTTGCCTGTTATAGGGATTCTTAACAATTCCTTGGACATAAGTGGAATTTAACTTGATTGCAGGACAAGATCTCAACCTGTATTATTTGATGTTTGAAAACTTGCTACATTACTTTCTTGCAGATTTAATTACAAGTTAGAGTCAATCTGTATCACCATTCCCAAATGTTTTCCCAAGGAAGAAAGATTCCAACTTTGTGGCTTTCCCTGCTCCCTAGCCTTGAAACAAACAGGAAAAAAAATTGCAAAACATACAGTAGAACAGCATATGTTTTCCAGAGAGACTACAGACAAAGAGGCAAATTAATCCCTGGCATAAGCACACTGCCCACTGAAAGCAGTGTAGCAGCATCTGCTTTATACCAACAATAAATCTGAACAAGCTTTTCCCTACAACTGCTACCTGTGGAGAAAGGCTGGATACAGCAATGAATGGAGTTTAAGAGAATGCAGCTCAGAAAACTGCATTTCTGCAGAAACTAAAAACCTTTCTGCATTTTCAGATGTTGTTTCAGAGCTCCCAGGAAGCCATACATTGCCTACTATCAGGCTGCCACAAAATTCTTAATGGCTGTTTAATAGCTCATATAGAGAAAAGATGCTCCATTTTGTCTGCTGCTCTGTGGAAATTAGCTAGACCACACACACACAATGCACAGTGCATTCACATAAGGAAACACCTCTCTTGTTTTCCTTCAGTACCACTCACAAATGTTCATCAGCAAAGTTTTAATTTTATCGTTAATGATGAAAGAGAACAATCCTATAAGAAGGGAAATGACCTAAAACTAGATAGGTGAGCTGTTGCTGTCAACCAGGGGTGCTACTGAACATGCATTGCACCAGCCTACAGGATTCAGCTTCTACAATGCAGCACATACACCCCTCCTTCCTCACTTCTCCATCTGCACTGGCAGATCATTGAGCAATAGTGCTTGCTCTCACTGAGCCACTGCTCTTCTTTCAGGAGCAGACAGAAGAGAAGATTCTGGCCGGAAGAGAGCTTTTGCCTTCTTTCAGCTGTACAGAGAAGCTTACAAGTGGGTCTGCTGACACTCCTGGCTGTGGAAGCACTGAAGTGCAACACCTGGGAATTGCTGCAGAAAGAGATTGCTAGAGCAGCAATAAGATGTTTGGTAATGCTTTTCTCACAGTTGGGCATGCAAGGGAAGACAGCTGTTGCACTTGGTAGCGATTCCTTGTACATTCAGTTCTAGCATGGGGAGCATTGTTAACATCACTTTTCTATTTCTACAGTTTGTCTTCCCTTCCATCCTTAAAAACTACTAAGAAGGATAGATTTTTGATAAGCATGGACTGAACTGCATCTTGTGAATTGCGGAGTTCAAACTATTTTCACACTACAACCAGGTGAATGAGCCACAACACACTTTATGAATGTTTATGTGCACTAATTTAGTTGACCCTTAACTGAATTTCAGTCTGACTGAATTCCAGAAACAGGAATATTTCTGAACAGCATGTTTTATGACCAAGCTGCCAAATAATTTTGAAAAATAAATGCTACAACTAAAATCACAAGCAAACTCATTTCATCTCTATTTTCCAAAATGAAGACAAAAGCAAAGTAGTAAAACTAGTCAGTATCTTAGTTTTGAATGAATTTGAGAAATAACCATATTTTACATCCTTCAAAATGGTTAAAGGGTAGATTTAAGGACAAAATATACTCTGTGAATGACTTTCTTGGTTCACTCTCTATGTCATCCTACTGTTCTCAAGTCCAGGTCTGATACACATCTTCTATGAATGGTGACATTCAATGATAGTTTGATTGGAAGAGGCTACTGCAAGCCATTCTTAAAAGGCTGGCTATTATTCCCTTGGATTTAGGCTAGAGAAGAGCAATATCTTCCACAATATCAGAGACCTCTCTGAAAGAAAAGCTCTGTGACTGTCTGAACTGTGTAATGTAGTCCAAATTTGCTTTTAGTCCTATACACATGACAAACGGCTCAAGACAACAGTAGAGAGAAATGAGTACAAAATGTATCTACCAAGTATTTCTTCTGATTTCCCAGAAGATATCTGCAATAGCAAAGGCCAGTTTTCTACTCTGGCATATGGGACCTAATTTTTTTTTTTTTTTTTTTTTTTTTTTTCAAGTGAAAGGTTGATAGATTCAAACTACATACAAAGAAAGTGTAAAGTATCTTTGCATCATACTAATAATCCCATGGCTAAGATGCATGTTTATTGTGACAGATATTCTTGAGAAACTAAAATCTGTATCATGAGCAGTAAAATAATGTCCCCTATAATTATTTCTCTCCTTTATGGGAGCAAATTTTGCCTCCATGGAGCAATACAAAACTGGATCTCAGATGCTTTGAAGTATTGAAATGCTTCTGAACAATCCTATAAAACAAAATTCTCATATGTTGAACTCTCATCCTTGAGATCTTTAAGGCAACCCTAACATGAAATACATTGTAGATACCAGACATAAGGTTAGATCAGGGTTCACTGAGCCCTCAGGACACTTTGTCAACTGCCTCAAGAGGACTGCACTGACCCCAGGAGTCTCTCTGCTTACCACAAGTTTGCCTCAGGGCCAGACAAGCAACTGCTTGCAAACATTCGCTCATTAAGTGCACACAATATCACTTACTTGTACGGGATGTGTTTGCTTCCATTGACGAGGGCAAGGATGACATTGCCCAGTGCTGACAACGAGAGACAGAGGCCAGAGCTTCCCTCCCGGTTTTTGCTGAGCACTTTCACACAGCTCCCCAGGTCAATAAGGTGCAAGCGGCTGCGACCTCCAGACACTGCCATAAACAAAGAAAGCGGATGGTTAGCATGTGCCTCCAACAGCGGTTTCCCAGGAAAGCAAAAGACTTGCTATGACTTGCGAAGAGGAGACAACCCAGAAACTCCTCCCAATTAATGGCAGTAGTAACAAACCATAGGGATTCTATTAGTTCACTTTCAGACTGTGCTGCTGTCCACTGCTGACTCGTTCAAAAATTGCTGAGGTTTTCACTACTCATCCAGTCCTGCAAGTTTAACTCTGGGGCAGGCAGTTACCACTGTGCTTTTTTTTATTATTCTCTAATATAGCTCTATTATTTACCTATACCTGAGCTGCCTCTCTTTCCATCTCTGTGATTACTGTACTGATAGGAAAACTACAGATTAGGAATTGCTGTTTGGTGAGCAGTAGCTTTGTGGTAGCTCCAGCTTTTCCCTTATCTTTCACAACTTGAGTACTGGAGGGTTCAGAGGAACCATGAGACCTGCAGTATATTCTGCTTTCCTTTAAGCCTATTTACTCTTCCATTATCATTTGGGCAAAGACAAGGTTTGCTGTGTTATGCGTAGTGTAGCGTTAGTTGTTCTGATCTGAAGGTTGTTTCTGTAAAACTGGCAGCAGATCTTGGTTTTTCCCTCGTTTATTCTGTATCAACACCACTACACTTAAGATGAAAGGATGTGACATACGAAACACCAAGCTTAACAGAGATTTGCTCTCATAAGAAACGTGAATTATGAACTCAGGGATGGGGACTATGTAGACTTTACAGAAGTGTTTCTAATTCCTTATTTTCTCAAGATGATTTCCTAGATTTTTTTTAATTCTTGTTTTTCTTTATCTGATCTGTGACCAGTTCTCCCTATTCTCAAGAGTTAGTTTAGAAGCAACCTATAGGAAAATACTTAAACATTAAGAGCATTGTTTGAGGATCTGAGTATAAACAGAAGCGGAAATATTCTCACGTCTGTATGCAAACAAATTCACAGCCATTTCAACACACCGCCTTAACTTATGCACCTTACCCCCAAATAAATAAATAAGTTAGAACTGGGGGAGATCTGTTATCAAGAAATTACAACATTGGGAGCAACTACATGCTCCGTGATGGAGACCTTAGAAAAGAAGTTTCCAGATACATTTCTTTGCACTACAAATCCCTTAACAATCACAAGTATGTTTTTATTGACAAAAAAAAAAAAAGTGATACATTATATTACTTTGCAGATTTGCTACTAACGGTATATGAAACTACTAGCTGTAACTTCAGAGATGTTAATCTACATTCGAAAAGGGGAGAGAGAGAGAGAGAGATGTTGTTTTGCAAATACTGCGAAACACAAAGCTCACTGCTTATTTGTACTACCTTGTACTCTCTTTAAAAATACAAAGCCTTTCTGGGGAATGTGATATATAGAATTCTATAATTCTCATTCAGTTGTAGGTGACAGCTAATTAAGATAAACAAATAGAAGTGGACTTCTATGAAAAGAAATATGAATAAGGAGAGGTAAGTAGAAATAAACAAGGGAAAAAAAAGAAAAACAGAAGAATAAGAGAAGAAAATAAAAGTAATTAAAAAAGAGTGAAGAAAAGAAAGAGAAGAGAGGAAAAAAAGAAGGAAGAAGGAAGACTTTTTTTCTGTGAAGGTGGTTAATGCTACAGAATTTGAGAATTATATTCCAACAGTGTAGGCAGCATCTGTCAACAGCTGACAAAATAAAGTACTTCTTTCAGGCTTTGTTAGTTTTTCAGCTGCATCAGGTATTTGGCAATAGAGGACTTCCATACATCAGACTGCAATATTGGTAAAGTCATGCTGAGTATCATGAAAAAGAAGTGAAGAGTAAGTATCTGATTATAACAAATACTAGTGGCCAGACATTCAAAATGCTGTCTCTAAATCACACAACCATCTATTAGACGTGTTTGCGGGCATTTCACCACCATGCTCTCCGAGGTTCTCATGGGGAAGTAACCCTAACCCACACATGCACCAAACGCCTGAGTTCACTGAAGGAAGTCAGGCTTGTCAGGCTTTCCTGCTACGCAGGCAGCTGCACCTTCATTGCTTCTGAATCTTTGCCTCCCTTTTTAAGTGTTCTTAGACACAGGAACCTCTAAGTCCTCTAAGACCACTACCTTCAGAAGGCTGATGTTACTTTTTGTGAGAAACCCCCGAAGATTTTACTTAGAAAAACAAGTTTAGTTGCTACTGAAAATGACTGCAGATGACTTTACTTAATTATATTTAATAAATATTTCCATTACTAGGATTACCAGGCATTGAGGAAACAAAACAAAATGAAAGCAATCACTGTCTTTTAAACTTCAGTTACTCTGTTTGCGCTCATAGTACAACTGCACAGGCTGAGGAAACCCAAAACAAGAGAAAGGACAGGATCTTCTGCTCTTATTTAGTTTACAAGTCAAAATAAGACTTGTGATTAAGATGGTTAGTCAACTTGCTTTATCTGAAAATGAAGTTATTTGTTAGGCAAGTTCTCCACTAATGTGCCTAGCACTATAGAGAGAAGTAGAACATCCTAGCACTTGTTTTTGTCTGTGGCCACAGAGACTTTGCAGAGCTGAAATTGAAAAATGACAGTCAGTTCTGCCACAGTTCCATTTCTTTCAACGGTGCTTAAGCCTGCTTCATAACATTCCTGGTAATGAATCCAACCAGGAGGTAAGTACAGTACTAATGCGTTAATCTAGCTGTCATTTTTTGCCAAAATCATGCATCAGCCAGCTTTTTAATCTCATCCTTTAGATGGTGTGTTTCTTTTTCTTTTCTTTCTCCTAGCACTTTTTAATCCTGTTACTGGAATCTGTATATCTCCACTGTCTGCATGCTGTTTTCTGAGAAGTACTTCATTACAGCAGGAGACACTGCTAATCAGTAGGTGCCATTTATGAGCGGCTGGAATTCCCCGTCATTCAATTATCAGCCAGATCTGACCCTGCCTGGCTTGAAAGGCCACTCAGATATGGGAACCTGAAGACAGGAGTTAGTATGGCCAAAAGATGAAAATGTAACTGCAGACAGCGGGCAAAGCATGTTATATCGTAATCTTAAAGGATCATATCTTCTTCTTTTTTGTTTTCTTAATGAGTCATTATAGCCACAGGAAAATATTTTTTCCCGTTTTATTAATTGCATTTGAAAACAGTAGCAAAGGACTGTATGTACATGTAGTTGCCTGTAGTAAAAAGCAGGGAGTATTAAATAACTGTAATAATAATTTCCTTAAAATCAGCCATCTTTATTTGTATGCACCAGTCCATTTGAGCATTCACAGTTTTCCTTTCCACCGCAGGGTGGTTAATTAATAAACCTTTAGTTAATTGAGTTTTCTGCCTGCCAATTCCATTGGGATTATTACTTAAACACATGCAAACTGTATTTCCATTTAGAGCAACTTTCTGGTTTTCTCTCTCACACTGTAAGTATAGTAAATGTAAATTTTCTGCATTCAAACATTAGACATCAATGCTCCAGCAATGTTCACCCATTACACATAATTGCATGCAATCTACTCCTTAATACAAATAACCAGTGCAGAGACAGGAGCTGAAATATGTGTATCTGCAGAACTGCTTAAGCCCATCAATTCAAAAAGTAAAGGTGTCTTTTGAACAAATACCACTTCTCTGTTACATATATTAAAAAATATATATTTTAATAAAATTTAACAAAATAATAACAAAAAAGTTTGACTTTTAGATGGGGATGCTCCTTATATTACACTATTCTTTTATCACTGGAATTTACTGGGGAAAAAAAACACACCTGCATGTATCTCCAGCTATAAACAATTAGGGAGACTTGAAACAGAAGGTAAATATAATGAAAGATATAAATGGTGCAAATCAAATGAAACCTTTGAAAATTACGGCAACACGTAAGTAGACATGGCAGATACCATCTTCCTCATTTACAAATGTGGGCAAGCAGCCTGCTGGACCCACCCCCTTGCAGACTACTGCTAATCCTTATCACTACAGAACACTGCTTAAAAGCCTACTCAAAGCCCATCTGTAGGCAAGTTTGGAGGAAAGAGAAGGGAGTGAGGGAGCAGCTTACTTCCGCCTTTGCCACTCTTCTCCATGCGGTACTGGTAGATGTGCAGGGTGAAGAGCATGTGGGAGTTGCGGTGATCCTCCTCGTCGCAGTCCCGCTGGCTGCCACGCCGTGAGGCGATAGCAGCATCCAGGAAGAAGGCGGCCTTCTCTGCTGTAGGGGCACGGAGCTCGCTCTGGTTCTGGAGCTAAGGGTTAACACAGGGAAGAAGTTACCCAGAGGCTACCACAAGAGTCAGTGCTATCAGACATACACTGCAGTCAACTCATGCTGTAGAAAAGCCATCTACTGATGGGAGTGGAAGGGAGAAAGTGGCTTGTTAAACGAGACCCTCCCAACACTGGCAGGAAACAGTCCTATGGGCTGGATAGATACATACATTTGTTCCTTCACTTTCCCAGAATTTTAGGCCATTTATTAAAGTTTATTATTTTTGCTACATTCTTTTCCCTGAACTGGCAATCTCTATGTCCTCCTGACAGTTAGAAGAAAAATAAGCTATTGTGGATGATACATCAAACCCAACAGTTGGTGAAGACTGGCAGGGGCAGGCCTGCGTGTTACCCATCAGAAGGTGCTAGAAGGGACCATTCTGCAGCTAAAACTGTGAGATAACAGGATTGAATCATGTGCTCAGCCCCACAGCATGCAAAGAGAGGGACAGCAGAGAAGCCATTTTCATGTCCCTTCACACCACACACTCATGCACCTGCACACAAGATGGGGCAATCCATTAACCAGAGCAAGACAAGTAGCGTGCATACATTCCCATTTGCTATACCTCAATCACTGCCACCAGTCTGCTCTTATCTCTTCAAAGCGATAGACAGCATAGGAGGGCAGATATAATTAACCCACCATGATGTTAAGGAATGCATGTGTGTTTCACATCAACTAAGGTTCACTTGCCTGTGTAACAGTGCAAACTGATGGCATCAGTTATAACAGTACACAGAATTGGCCCTTAGTCCATAGGATAGACTTGTTTTGTCTGACATAAACACAGTGACGAATTCCCATCCTCAGGGTTTTTTCCCCCTACTGGCTAATACTGCTAAAAGTTCTCCCTAAGGAAGACAGTGCTCCTGTCTCCCTTTGTGATCATTAGTCAGCCTGAGGCAGGATAACGCCAAGGCTTTGCACAGGATGAAGTAACATGGCTGCAGGCTGAGGGGCAAGAAGGAGTTAACACAGCAAGCAGAAGGTAGGCCATTCTGTGGACAGATCTCACTTATGTAAGCAACAAGAGAATGCGCATACTTGGAAAGGCCCAATGACAAACAGTATGACATATGGTGATTATTCATTTGCTATACACACTGCTGATTTTTCATATTTGTATGGCTATGACATCTTCCCTTCATTAGAGGATTTTGAAAATTCAGGTGTAGGACAAGACTACAAAACATCACTGTATCTTAAACACACACAAAGAGAGGTTTTGGTCCTATTTTAATGCAGTATTTTACACTACAGAGAAACATAGCCATCTCATGAAGCTCCCTTTTCTCCAGTGATCTAAAATAATTAACTTAGTCTATGGCTCCTCTGTATATATATATCTGCAAAAATAGGCTACCAATATCATATAAGTGGAATATTTATTATTATTAATGCTATTATGCTTAAATACCTTTGTGAAGAATTTAGATATAGGAAGGGTCACACCGTTTTGAAACACATTAGTATTCTATGCTAATTCAGACCTAAATTAGTCATCTGTCATCCCACTGGGAAATGTGAAGAACTTGAGTCTTCCTTTGTATACTCTCTGTATTGCACCCATTACTGGATACCAGGGAGTGAGATCTCTTTCGACAATGTAAGTATTTCATAATGCACTAAAACTAGGAGTCAAGTGAGAATGAGAATTCTAATTGTTATTTAAAATGACAAAAAAGTTTCCAGTCCTTGAGTAAAATGGGAAGTTTTGATGTGGCTTCACCACAAAGAGATAAAACACAAACTTTATTACTTGCTGTTTAAAATCTCATAATCTACGGCTTTGGGGATGTGAATCATGACTGCAGCTGGAAACGGGGTGCAGAGTCTGTTCCTTCCTCTCTTCATTTTCCCATACTTGGAGAGAATTGCTTTGCAGTTTCTGGATGGAAGCAGCCATTACATTTAAGGCTAGAATAATGTATTCACATTCCATCCTGCTGTTTTACCTCCTGTCCATCTGTTCATACAAAAATCAGATTCACTCCATCACACACAGCAAGTTGAAAATACAGGACGGACTTTTTTGCCTCTGAAATCAAAATTAAACATAAAGGGCTGCTGAGCCTCTCTTGGGGTTACCCAGGAAATACATGAGCCAGTTACTCATTCCTGATAAACCTCCAAACCTGACAAGAGTTGGAGTTATTCCTGGCTTGCCCAACTCAGGAATTCATGTCTTGGCAGCAATTAATAAGTAGCAATTAATGCTTACTACAACACTGCTAATGCAAGTGCTATAAATAATATTTATAAAGAGATAAACAGCCATATTAGCGGCCTCCAGCTATTTGTGCAGTACTGTAAATATTTTACCTTGTTGTTTTACAAAAGAAAGATCACACTTTCTTTCTATTTTATTTTTTTTTCAGAATGAGGTGAATTTTTGTTTGCACCAAATGCTTTCACATTTTATTGCAAACACAAGTCCCTGTTCAACATCAGTTATACCAGAGTTACAAATATTTAGGCCAGGAGAGCAGATGGCCATGCAGCTGCAGGTCATAAAGTCCTTGCATGCTTTAAAGTAAACACTTTCAACTTTATAAACTTTACATTATGGGTAGTTCTTGAATTCGGACCATCTCAATAGATGAAAATAAAAAATCATAATGCTTGTTTTTTTGTGTAAATTGAAGACTGGATTCACCTGCATGCCACAAATGGGGTCCTCACAAAGGTAGACACCTGGGGACTGGCCATCCTGCAGGCTTCCTGTAGCCACTTCTGATAACAGGTCTCTGAGATTTTCTTCTTTCCCCCACACTTCCACTGCGGAAATTCGGACTGAGAAGCGCGCTCCTGTCTTCTCTTTGCGTTCATTAATCAACTTGAAGAGCCAGGAGATGGCACAAGGGATTATGCCGAGGTTTTGCATGGAATCATCCTTGCCGATCATGGTGTATGACTTCCCTGTCAGGAATGGGGAGTCAGAGAAAGTCTTTCATAGCCTTCTGCAAAGTGATCTTATCATACACAGCCTCATGAAAACAACTTCTTCACTACAAAAAGGATATTCAGAAAAGGGAGATAGACAGACAGACAAATAATTTATGGAAAATGGAGAACATTTCAAACTGACAGATGAAATCTTGAGTTGCTTTCAACAAACCGTTATCTCACTTATTCCTCTGACATGCCCCATGTCCTACGCAGGGTACCACAGGTCCCCACCACTCAGCACAGTATCTACTACTGTGGCTGAACAGTATGTAAATTGAGCAGAGCAGGAATGCCATGGTCTCTAAAATGCCCTGCTTTCAATACTGTGAGTTTGGTGTACCCTGAATGCCATTTTAGAATCATAAAATCCTTAGAGTTGGAAGGGACTTTTAAAGGCCATCTAGTCAAACTCCCCTGCAACGATCAGGGACATCCACAGCTAAATCAGGTAGCCCAGGGCCTGATCCAGCCTCACCTTAAGTCTCCAGGAATGGGGCATCAGCCACATCACTAGGCAACCTGTTCCAATTTACTACAGAGCACTACATTATCCCTTATACACTGGGTCTGGGACTGATATAACCTTGGTCCCAGCATCACAAAGATGTAACTTTATATAGAAGAAGAAAAACCACAAAAAATACAGGCACGTGTGATCATTTGGTGCAGAATTGGATGCACAACAAGAAATACTATATCTGGGTGTAAAGTTTCTGCTGTTTCATTATTACTTGACTCTGCAAGTATAGCTCTGGCTTCTCTGCTGTAAAAGTTTGTTGACTGAGAACAAAAGCAGTTCTATCTTATGCTGTCTATACATCAGTGTATAGAGACAAGTTCAAAAACTGTCCTAAATTTGTAAGACAAATAATAGAGATATACATAGTTTTGGGCAAGTACTTATGGTTTCTTTGCTTTGTTTTATTTCGTACATTGAATCTAAGTGGAAAAAGACCAGTGAAAAAGATATTTTATGTATGTGTCTGTGGCAACATCTGGGTGTGTTCATGGTTGGTGGACTGGTGAGGACAACAAAACTACTGTAGAGACTCAGCTAAAGCTCCAGCAAAGCCCTAGCTGGGTCATCTCTCTGGACACATAGTACTTGTGAGACACCATCATCTGGTGGCCTTATTTTCCATCTCACCCGCCATCTAGCCTTTGGAAAGTCAAAAACATTAAACATCGAACTGCTCATTCCACTGTTACTTTTGCTTGGTCCAGAGGCATTCTGGGGTTAGCTGGATAAGTGGTCTCGATTCTAGGCATACTTGTAAAACTACAGGTCCCTGCTGGATCGTTAATTAAGAAGTTAATATAATAGTAAAAATTGCTATAGTGCTAAGGGGACTGAATGAAGCAACAACTCAAGACAATCTGCTTCAAAGAGCATGTTGTCCAATATTTATACCAAACTGATAGATGTGCAAATGAGAGGCAAAGGTGTAGTGTAGGATTGTGCATGCAATGTATCAGCAAAGCAAAGATAAATGAAGGTTTGTTTTCCCTAAAGTATTAACGGTCTTGGGTTACAAATATTCACTTTACTGTTCAGATAGAGACATTTAACAATACCAACCAAGTTTGGCATGGCCAAAACAGAACACGCAGCCATCTGCACCATTGACCACTGACTGGATCACCTCAGCCACAGTCCCAGCACATACTTCAGCCTGTCATAGGTATAAAAAAGAGAGAGAAAGAGAGAGGGGGAGAAAGAAAACTATCAATAAGGAAATTCAACAGAGTGTTTTCAGTATAAATAGTCATAATGTTATTGGTGCTCCAGATACCATGCCAAACTATCAAAAGGCCTAATCTTGCTCATTTCATTTATGTGATCAATGCTCTGATGGTAGTGACACTACTTGTGTAAGTACATGAAACAGGACTTTTGCTTGGTCAAGGAAGTTTCATTTCATCAACATCCTTTCTGGGGTTAAACAAAAAACACATCCTGTAAGGAGATGAAGGGATGCAATTGATTTGTTAGAACTGCCTATTAAGAGACCTTTTTTTTTAATTATTATTATTTTCATTTTTAAATTAAAAGGGAAATACTGAGAAATTTTAATAGGCTCTGTTACTTTTCCAATTATGGACTGCATTCATTTTCACTAGCAGGTAGGTAAGGAATGTAAGGGCAAAAAAACAGCTTCTGGTATTAGCTAGGTGACATTTCTTAGTTTTTCTCTACATTTTTATGAGTCTTTGTTGCCTTTAGCAGGAGTAGACTCCATCCCGAAGACTACAGCAGTATTTTAAGAAGTAAAACACAAATTTATGCTCGGAATTCTTAGATTTAAGGTTCAAGCACTCTGTAAAGTCTTCAGTACTTCTGCAGTAACTGGCTGTCAATACAGGGTTGAACAAAATCAGGAATAACAGTTTAGGGTTTTCTGGAAAGCATCTTATTTTTAAAAGTAAATCACATAAATTCTCTTAGTAGATATCCATTATCTTCTAGGTATTTTTGGTCCACATAACAGTAAAGGTAAGGTCAGGAAGGGCACCATTTACAGACTAGTATCAAATTACTCCTGTCCATAACCTGAACTTTTTTACTGCCGGTACATCATATCCCTGAACTGTGTCCAGGCAGTAGTCTGGGAAGGTGCTAGCTGCCTGGAACAGAACTTGGTCAGCGATGGAACTACTGATCTGATCATACTCTGGTTCTTCTGCTGGCTCTGTGTCCTAGATCTGTTTAGTTCATGGGTACAGAAGCAGCACTGCAGTATTGTTTTCTAATTATACTCTGAAATGTTACTTTATTCTTTTACTGTCTTCCTTGTGTCATTTGGGTAACATGGTCCATCAAAACAAGATCTAATAAAAACTGAGAAATCAATATATACATGATTAGAAATTTGTGGACTAAAATCCCAATCCTCCTACTGTAAACCGTTCAAATAATCCTTGACTTCATAATGAATAGAGCATTGCATTAAAGAACCACAGTTCTGACCAGATAGACATACACCAAATAATCATTTTAAAATATGCAAGCTATTGATATTCAGGATTTGCATTCTAGACAACAATTAGCACATTTATTGTACATACAATTTTAGGAGCAATTGTTTACAGTAAGGAATAAAGAAAACAAACAATTATTTACATATAATCTAATGAATTTACTTCATTATTAATGACACTGACAAAATTCAACTCTAGCTAGTACCAATGAAAGTATGGCTATCACAGCTGAAATCAGTTTGGCTCTGGTGCACGCTATTGTTTAGATAACTATTCTGATCGTATTTTGCCTACCTGTGATGCATCCTGGGGGAAAACTGCATCAAAAGCAAACATCTTGGGTGGAACTTGGTTGCCCCTTTTCTGGAAAGCATTCTGACCTCCACAGGTGACTGGGTCATAGAGCGTGATTTGCTTCTTACGGGGGTCAACTTTTAGGAAAGAGCTGGACTCAGACGTGTCTCTGGCATGCGTGGAAGAAATGCGCACCATGACTTTGACCTGTCAGCAAACACAAGAAGATGATCTCATTTGATGAGCTAGACTCTGATGTGTTGAGTGAACTTATCCATAACACTCAATCAAATCTTACTAACTTTACTGTAGCCTCATGGAAGTCAGTGTAGGACACAAGAATGATTACACACAGAATTTGGGCTAAAATGCCTATTGCATAAAGCCAGAACTTGTCTCTATCTAAATCAACAAGCAGCTTGTGCATATAGAATTTATGAGGAATCTCATGGTTTTAGTGCCCATGTTACTCAAGTACAATGAAGAGGTATTACATCACCTAGTCGTACTCTCAACATAAATCGAAATGTAACTGCACCCTAGTGGACTAATTAAGAAGGGTGGAAGGTAATCCAGACTGTTAAGCTATTGGAATTGCAGTGGTTTCTATGGAGCAGTTTGATCAATAAAACAAGCACATAAAAGCCAGATTTGTAATTTACACCTTTCAAATTCTACCCAAATGTAAAAAGATGAACTGCTCAGTTTTAAGCATCATTATCAAAGAGTTGTGAAAAGAGTCCTGTTTTAATGGCCAGATTTTGAAATAATCGTCGAGAGAGCAGAATGTAATATGCAATAAAAGATTTGTTAAAACATGTTAGCTCACAAAAAATTAAATGACTACATAATAAGATATTTCTAAGGCAAAAATACTTCTTCATGGATTTAATGAGATTATACTGCATTCTTAGCCTAGTTAGTAAGCAATTTAGATGTAAATAATATGGATTATTATCGGTCTGGATTTAGTTCTCCCCATAAATTCACTACCTGCAGACAAATCAGTTCCTGAACTTTACAAGGCAAACATCACCTCTCTGCCAGGCCTTGCCTTCTATTCACACCTGCATTTATTTTGTCCTGTAGCAGACTGTCACATCAGCCAGACAGAACTTTTACATAAATGTTCTTCAACTGGCATTTGTATCACACCCACAAACACCAAGCATGCAAGTCACCACAAAGAGACACTTCAACACAGAGTTGGTACAAAGCTACTGCTGAGACGGCAGAAGCACACTGGGAAGAGGCCATAGCTCTGAAAGCTAGACAAAAAGCTGAAGTTTCTGTTGGCTTCATTGAAACTTGTGTTCTCTGTATGTAGACCTCATTTAATGCTTGCCTGAACTCATTCTACATTTAAATAAAGCATCCACATGGAAAGGTCAAATCTGAGCACGTTTATTTTTTACACAAGTCCTCTGAAGATGATGGAGTGAGACTAGAAAATAATCTAGATTGTTCAGTATTTTTGTGATGCCATCCTTATATGTCTGTGATTCAAAGTGATAATTTGAATCCAACTTTAAGCCAGGAAAACAAGATGTCATTAGATGGTGAAATGATTAAGAATCTGTGCACGTGACTTCAATTTTACTGGATTAGTTGAGGGGAAAGAAGAATATTCCTTGAGTGTCAATGGGTTCTCTTCTCAACTACTCAATTCCACTGTTTATGAAAGCCAACTCCTAGCTGAAAAAAGCACTTCCTACTACTGCACTTCATAGAATCACAGAATCATAGAACGGCCTGGGTTGAAGAGGACCATAATGATCATCTAGTTTCAACCCCTCTGCTATGTGTGGAGTTGCCAACCGCTAGACCAGGCTGCCCAGAGCCACATCCAGCCTGGCCCTGAATGCCTCCAGTGATGGGGCATCCACAACCTCCTTGGGCAACCTGTTCCAGTGTGTCACCACGCTTTGTGTGAAAAACTTCCTCCTAATATCCAACCTAAACCTCCTGTGTCTCAGTCTAAAACCATTCCCTCTTGTCCTATCACTATCCACCCTTGTAAACAGCTGTTCCCCCTCCTGTTTATATACTCCCTTCAAGTACTGGAAGGCCGCAATGAGGTCTCCCCAGAGCCTTCTCTTTTCCAGGCTATGCAAGCCCACCTCCCTCAACCTTTCCTCATAGGAG
>PPHD01010312.1:0-19755 GCA_002909625.1 Bambusicola thoracicus
GCCTTTTTTTCTGTTCTTCACATTCCACTGTCTTGATCTCTTCCCAGGCTAGCTACCCCTTTATCTTAACTGAAGCCTCAGTATTTCTTCCTGCTTTGACAGCTTCAAGGTCTCCTAGCCTGGGTTGTGCACATAGTGCTCAAGCTCACAAATTCTTGCTTCCTGAGCCACCCTCCTACAGATGACCTTCAGCAGTCTCTTCTAATCCCAGTTTTCTATGGCTCTGCAAAGACAAGTGTACTCAAGCAGTAATTGGGGAAGTATTACTTTGGCATTTCAAAAATGTATGTATTTCAGAACATGACTTCAGAACATCAGAGAAAGTGGGGAAAATAAAAGCGGATTCAAGTTGCTATTCAATACTTTGTGACTGCAGATTCAGGTGAGATCATTTCTGAATTGTGCTGAGAATCTATTCAAACAAGAAAAGCAGTGCTCACAAACTCAGACTGTGCACCCTGAATGAATGCTATTGTCTTACAACTTATTTTTGAAATTTCTATCTCTGCATATCTGATTACAGGTGTGCTTATCTAGGCATCTTCCCCAGTAGTGCCAGCAAGGTGTCCTTGTTAGAGAAACTGCGCAGTGCTGTTACAGTAAAATAATTTTTGCTTGTACAAGATCACTGGAAATGTCACTAGTATCTTTGACTCTTCAGTGTTAGTGGATGGACAAATACAGTTCTGATTCAAATAATAACTTTAATTCAGATTTTCCAGTTGATTGGACCAAGTGTTCACCTAGCAGCCTCTTTAAGATGACTTTTCATTTTTGCTGATTTTATCTAAGTTAAAAATGGACAAATTATAGTAATAGTGGATTGTGTTTCATTAATGTGTACTTAGAGCGTTGTATTTGTAAAGATCTTCAGTGTAAATAGAAGGAGATGGCCTAATTATCCAGCTGCTTTTGCTGAAGACTAAGGTAGTGATTTGCATAGAAACAGAATAAATTAAGAAGTTCACCTAACTTGTGAAGCAGGATTTTTCAGGCATGTGATTGTGTAGTCTGATAGTTAGATGCAGAATCTTACTGTTTTTACCAAAATGCTGTTTTTCACAGCTCATCCTTTGAAAAGCCATGCTTCCCATGTGGTAAAAAGATTTGAGAACAGGTTTTGAGATTGCTGAAAACATTGTCCATTTTTTGATACATTTTTGATTCCATTTTCAGTCAACATAAATACATTGCCTGCTCGTATTCACCTCAAGGAAAAGCCTGATCACGTGTCCGTACTACTCTTCTACAAGATCTATCTTACCAAAGAAAAATATCTGTCACTTTCACAATCACACCTTATTCATGACATCACTTTTTGGTCATGCATAGATTTGTGAACGACTGTGTTCAAGGGCAAAGCACAGGAAAGTAACATTTCATTCAATCTCTGATGAATGCCTTGAGACGTCACTGAGAATTGCAGCTGCTAACACTGAACCAGGCTGATGTGTTACTTCTACAGGAACAAATTATCCTACTAGTTCTGTGGGTTTTGTTGCCCTCATTTTTTTCCTAACAAGAAATATAAAAACATAAAAGAAGTTTTGTTACTTTTATACAGTAACTCATTAGTTGTAGAGTTCTCATAAAACACAATTCTTCCTAGTATTATTCTATTAAATGGATACAGATTAAAGAGATGTGTGGATTCCTAAATATTACTTAGCTATCTTATTTTTAGAGTTGGAAGGAATTTGATGGAATGGTGCAAGTATTATTTGAAAGCTAGAGCGGTATAATTGTGTAATTTCATCATCTCCAGGTCTGATGTGTAATTGTAAGCATATTTGTATTGTTTCTTTCGTTGTCTCGTGTTAAGCTGGGGGTGAATATGGTCCCTTTCCCTCTTCTCCATGACTCTTTTCTCCACCATCCAGAAGGATCTCGGGTATGCAACACCTAATGATAAATGATTGTACACTGATAGGAGGCAAAACTATTTTTCTGTTCAGACATGATTTTTATATTCTGGGTGAAATGGTAATACTTCAGATTTGGTTTTATTTTAAGGAATTTAAAATGCAGATGGGCAATTCTGTTTTTAAAAGACTTCAGGCTTGGGTTGATTTGTAAGTAGGTGTCAAGGGTGGTAGTAGACCTTAAGCATGAGAAGCAGGTGTTTTATCTGAGAATCTGAATGTGTATTGAAGTAAAACGCTTTATTTCAGGTGTGGATCCATCCCTGCAAGCAGAGAACAGAGTCCCAGGCACCTCACAAGCCACTGCTGTTGCATCTAAACAGCAGAAATCACATTCCACAAACTCGAGGGATGAGCGTTTCCGATCTGGTAGGTAAAAGATGAGTAGCTAAAACTTAGGGGTGTCTGAACTGAAAAGAGTTACCAGCACAGTGGTACGGATATTTAATGAGGAAGCTGGGATTATTTTGGAAGAAGGGGAGAGATAATGAATATTTTTCAAGGAGCTTTGTGTGAAGAAGAAATTGTAGCCATGCTTTGTAACTTCGTTATTACTGTGAATTTACCTCATGCTTAACGATTTTCTCTTGTTTGCTGATCTGTAGAGCAGTTATTGACACAGTTAGAAGACTGTGGCATGTGTGCTCTGTTTTTTTTCAGGGTTTGTTGTTGTTTGACTGGGCTGCTTCATAAAGGAAGGTTGTAGGATTATCATATTCACTGCAGCTCACTTTCAAATATTTCCTGGTTTAAAACAAGTGCACAAAAAAAGGAAATGTCACAATGGATATTCTACATTAATTTTAAAAGGACACCACTGTGACTAACCTGTTTTGGAAACTTCTGTGAAAATACTGTTATCACCATCACATCCTGTACCTATTGTTGCTTTTCAGGTGGTCAAAATACAGTTTCCCTGTGAAATCCCTAGTCACAATAGTGAGAAAAAGCAGGTGTTTGGAAGCTTTTCTCTAATAAATACGTTTGACCTCATAACTAACTTTTCCTTTTGCTTACCACAGTCATTATACACCTCAGCTTTGGTGATAGTGTAAGTAATGACATGAACTGTGTATCCTTAATATGCTGCTCTTCTTGGGTCACCTTACTTTGTAACTACTGGTTACAGTAGTATATCAGATCATATTTACATTGTTGGCATTTAAAAGAAAAACTTACATTGGAAATGGAGTTGATGTACCAACATGGATCCTTTATGATTAACTGAAGAATGAATGAGACACCTTAAATATTCTGAGGATAAGGATTCTTATTTATTTTCATGAAAACTGCAAATGATACAAAGAGCACAATAGCACTATTTGATAGACCAAATTCTCACTGTACAATTAACAAACATATAGTTAGCAGAGTGGTGTGGCTAGGATGATATTTTACAGGTTTTATAGCTAGAAAAATTATTGTGGTAGAATGAGACAATCAAAAATAAATGAAACACTCACCCACGTACGTCCTAAGCTTACAGTAGAAAACTCCAAAGGAGCAATCTCCAGAAAGCAGTCAGTCAGTCCCTTCCTATCCCCCCCAGGGGTTAGCCCTTAAATGGGGTCTAAGAGAGTTGCAGCCAAGGCTCCACCCCTTCTGGTCACACACATAAATTGCCTTCACCTGTGCTCCTAGGGCTGACTCAGTGCTCACCTCAGGTGATCAATCAGTGGTTCAGGCTGTGATTCAGTAGTTCCCATACACTCAGCTACAAAATACTATTTTTCATCGTAGTCACTATGATTAACTATTCATTTTTACCAGTGATGAACAAGAGCTTGCATGCTGTGCTCGTAAAGAGGTGCAGAGGTGACTGTTGTCACTCCAGAAATGCAGCATCCACTCTGAACTATGTGCATGTCCACTGTTTGGTCTCTGTTATGTTCAGGAAGTGTTGATGCCTGTCAACAGGTACAATTGTTACCATGTAGGGGAACTGCCCCTCTGCTGCCCTCTGTCACATGGCAACAAAATGTAACACAATATGGTGGGAATGTTCAATCTTTACTGCCACACCACCACCATCTGCCTTTGACATCGTGGGCCAACATCATAAAATGGGAGGCACTACTTTCTGAGCAACCCTCATATTTATATTGTTAGCTGTACAAGGAAGGTCCTGAATTTCAAAGATTATGTAGTATCAAAGTTAATGAAAGGAGATACTTGATTAACGCAAAAATTAGTCATGTATATTTACGTCTGCAATTTAATATACCTTCAATGTAATTTTACTGCTGAATATATACTAAGAAAGTAGATTTAGTGTTTGAATTACAGCCATGATGAGCAATTTTGTTCCTGGCATTGTGAACAACTAGCTTCCAGGTAAATTACAAGGTGAGTCATGGACCTGATAGAAAGTAACTAATTTGGTTGATTGTGTTAAGCTAACAGAAATGAAATTTGCAAGAAGAGCGCAATTACAAATAGGGAATACTTGGGAACTATTAGCCAAGAGAGCTGGGAGGATCCATAGAGATATGTTGTATACATTGCTGCTTTTCTTGTCTTACAGCTTCAAGTGTCTTACTTAGTTTGCGCCAAGGATGGGACGCAAACTCAAAGCAAGCAAACAACCCTGCTGTATTACTGGTATTGTCTGGGGGAAATTTAGCGTAGGACTCTTCAGCCTTTCAGTGATGCAGTAGTAGGTGGTTATTAAACAACTTCAGCTAGATAATTGCTTATTAATAGATGTGGCTTTTAAATATTAGCCTATCATTGCTAATTATCAGTGCTGCTTCTTTTCCTGATGCTTCTATGGTATTGTTGTTTTAAATCTATTTAAAGTGACTTTGAGTAACTCTGAAATACTGCTCTCAGTCTCACTGGTCTTGAGTGAAGCCAGTATTTTTGCACTCCATTAACAGTTTTTTCCTGAATGATCATTAAGTGTTCAGGCAATCCTGTTAATGGGCAGCTATTTGAGATAAAGCCTGAATGGTGGCTTTTTAGATTATTTTTTTGCCAATGAAAAATCCCATCACTGTTCCTTCTTCCTCTTTAAAATTTTTGTCCATGTTGATCTCTTCACTTCAAAGTTTAAACTCTTGGGCAGGAAAAGTTCATGTTAACATATGTCTAATCGGATTTCTTTTTCCCTTTTGTGATGTATGGCAAGGCTTAACATGCTCAGGTGATATCCAAACGAAATAATGAAGCATTTGCTTGATTTAATTTATGTTTAGCTTATTGCCTATCTAAACAAACGTAAGTAGAGATGCCAGTAGATTAGATTGTTTTCACTTTTTCCTCTAACTTTTAACCAAATAAATTGTTCCAGTTTATTGAAGTAGTGGTTGTCTTTTGTCTTTGAATGAAGAGATAAACTAAAAGAAAAACACAAGGATTTTTCAAGTATTTGTGCTCTGACTCTAACAGATACTGAATCATCTAGCTGACTGTAATCTTCGAATGCTTTACATCACTGCTGATGCTGTTTTCTGTGGCTATTCCTGCCGTGAGATTAATGCATATGTGAAGTATAAATAGAAATGTTGACAACACATCTCAGAAAACACTAGTTACTGCTTAAATAGCTTTTCTCTGTTCCCCCGAATACTTTGGCATAAAGAGTCACTGTTGCGCTTCACAAAGTAGTCTCAGTTTATCATAGAGGTTTTAGCTATGCCGAAAGTACTTTCTGCAAAAAGATGTTGTCCACCACCAGCAGCAACCTGAAATGTTACCTTTTAAATTTCACTCTGTTGGCAAATGTTAAAGCTGCCTGTCTTTCACAACATTTAGGCAGTAATTTCGGCCAATACTGCTTCCTCTATCAGTTGCATGCCGTATTTGTTCTTTGGACTTATGGGGGCAGAGTGTTATTTCTTTATTTCCTTCCAGCCTTCTTTTTACCTCTGTATTTTCTTTCTTTGCATCTTAACAGTTCTTCTATGTCTTTGAAAGAGTAACTGGTGAGAGTGGAATGCAGTTGTTTGTAGATCAGGATCTCTTTTTGCAGCAATTATAAAAATCTGCTTTTGTAGTTTTTTGTAGTTTTCCAGAGTTGCCTTCCATTTAAATTAACAATAATCCTTGTCAGACACAGATTTTATCTCCAAGCAGTAAATATTAACTGAAAATTTCCATCAGTGGCATACTGTTAATAAATGTAGGCAATAAATTATGTAAGTGTTCCCTGAACAGCATTTAACATTTCAGAGTTTAATGATGACAGTGTGATAGACAAGGTGAGAAGTGGTGAGGCTTTGCAGACATTTTTGCAGTCTGACAACCCTACATGCCATGTATCCCACAGGTCAGAGGACACTTTAATCCAACATGTTGGTGTTATTGCTGGTTTTTCCTCCTTTGAGGATGTGGAGTTTCTATGTAGACTTCTCTTCAGACTCTCTGCTGCCTATTTTTGGCCTTTAGGGTGTCTGAAGATGCTTTCCTAGCAACTCTGCTTTCCCTTTCCACTATTTCACTTTTTCCTTGTAACTGTTCTTCAGCTTGTAACAGCTAGCTCTGTACTGCTGTGCCCTTCTGAGTGTCCTGCTGCAGTACACAACCTGCACTGAATGTACAACATACTGAACAGGCTACAAGATGTCTGCTCCAGCTGATGAGAAACTGTTCAGTATGCAGGTGTGACACCTTTATGACAATCGCAGAATATTGTGTTTACTTGTTGTGTGAGAGAGCTTGATCCCACACCAGTCAATCCTCCATGCTCTATTGGCCTTGCTATGGTCACACTTGCTTTCTTAACATGGGAAGTAACATTTCAGTAGTGAATACCAAACTGCAGTAGCAAAATGCAACAACAACAACAACAACAAAAAACCATGAAGAACATCTGCTGAAAGTTTTTAAAGAGAAAACCAATTCCAACAACAAGTGTATGGGTTACAGCAGTGAGCTTATTGCTGCTTGCAGAAGTGTCTCATCATCGGTCAAAATAATAATCAGCTTGCAGAGTTGCACAGGGTCCATTACCTGGTACAACATCTCCGGTCTATACACATATTAACAGGTCAAAAATTAATCTTAGTGCTCTCTGAATGTCATAGCACAATTACAATTAAGGTACATCCTGAAAGGTATTCTTTTTTGTTTTTTTGTCAGTCCTTATCAGAGAGATGCAGCCATATGGGATGCTAGTTTGCAGCAGCCATTTCTAGAGGCAGACAGTGCAGATTGTTTGAGCTGTTGCTATTTGGAGAACTAGGATTAGCAGCAAAACTGGTTGATGCACTTGTAACAGCTTCAGAGTGCAAAGCCACATTACAGGAATTTACCTTTGGACCTTTCTGTTCTCCGTTCTGCTCAGTCTCTCATTGAGGCTGAGAACCTGTTCCACAAGTCAGCTAAGCAATTGGACTGAGTATAGGACAAAAGCAATAAGGGTCCTCATGTGCAGTTCACATTTTGTATTTCAGCTGTTAAAGATGGCATTTGTGTCTTCTGTGTTTTTAGAAAGAAACTGTGATTGAATTTAATTTCCTAACCTTTTGTGTTTGTTTTCTATACAGATGTCCACACTGAAGCAGTTCAGGCAGCTCTTGCAAAATACAAAGAGAGAAAAATGCCTATGCCTTCAAAGAGACGGTCTGTTCTTGTGCACTCTTCAGTGGAAACATACACACCTCCAGGTATCTATTGAGTTGATATATGTAAATCTTTCCAGGTACGCTTGTTAGCAAAACATAAAGAGCAAATGGTTTGTTCTGCCAAGATGTAAGAATACTGCAATGAACTTCTTCCATATTCATAGCTACATTTCCTGATAATCAGGTGTTACTTGTAATTGTTTATGCTTTCTACAAGATTTTTAATGTTTCATCTAGAAATACTATAGCTACTAAAGGTACACTTGAAAGCTACAATAGAGCGAGCAGTTGCCTTTTATGCATGAAGTACATTCTTCTACAGTATGTCCCCTTTGGAAAGTGAGAATCTTGGCAATCGTGTCAGAATTCTAAGTAAGTTACTTTGGGTTGCATAAAATTCTTCTTAAGAGTTAAAAAAGTATGCCAGTGTTATGTTACTGCATTAGCTTGCTGAATGCTCATCAGATAGTTTCAGGTGTGAGCAATTTAAAATGTTCAAATGCTGTCATTGCTCAGATAGTTTAGATCAGGATGTTTCTTTAATTTTTTTGAGTAAATAATTAATCTTCTTATCAGCTCACAATGAATTCTCTAGTGGTGAAGAAAATCTTTCTCTAGGTACATGTCTTGCTATGTGGTGTATGGGGACCAGTATTGTATACAAAGACAAGGCATTCCTCTTAGCTCTTACCCTTCCTAATGTGGCTGTGACTGTGGAGTAGAAGCACACTGACCTCTAGTGCCCTTCTCAATCAACTTTCTTATTCCTGTAAAAGTGCAGATATTCCATACTGCTTCCTGAGCTGTGTTTCTTCCTTCTATTCATACTGTTTAAAGGAGATTCCATTTTTCTTTCCTAGTTATACTATTTTATATTTTCTTGTGTGGGTTCTTTGATTATTTCATTAGTTAAAAGTATTTATCTTCTGTAGTTTTAAATCTGCGCTTCCAAAATATTTACATTTTTCCTTTAAGATATTGCAGTGTTGTTTTGTTAGATCATTCTTATACTTTGCATATACTTGAAAGCCCATAAGGGCAACTAATGCAGCAGGGTGGCTGTCATGCTTTTGAGTTTCTTTGCATACAGGTCATGTATAAACAGGGAAGCTGTCATGAATTGCATGAAATGTAATGCTGGAGAAAATTCAGTTAAAGTGACCGTCTGTATATTGAATCTTCCAGGAGAGGCCCTAAATTTTCTGTTACTAGCTTTTCAAAGCAGTATTTCTTTTCAGTGTCAAATAAGTTCTGATGTAACAATCAGTGATGTGTTTTATATAGTATCACTGTCTCATTCCTGTAGTTTGCCAAGTCACTGTACATTTGGAATTAGGTGTATTGTGACAAGAAAAGAACATGCTGTTATTCTACATAAGATTCAATAATAAAAAAATAGCTGGTTTCCAGAAGCTCCACTGGGATGGATAAAGGAGTGGGAGGACAGCTAGATTTTATTGTTTC
Organism: Bambusicola thoracicus; assembly: GCA_002909625.1. Taxonomy (NCBI): domain Eukaryota; kingdom Metazoa; phylum Chordata; class Aves; order Galliformes; family Phasianidae; genus Bambusicola; species Bambusicola thoracicus. The sequence goes on from PPHD01010312.1 coordinate 8,954, forward strand.
CTTTGGCATTTAAAACTAGAAAGATTTGCCTGATGTTCTTTTGAGAGAATTAGGCATCTTTCTCTTTTGGCTACCTTCAGGACAGGTTGAGAGCAGCTCTGACAGTGTTCCTGCAGCCACTGCTGTACACACTCCATCAGGGGTCTGCACGCTGCATCAAAGGAGGAAAGTCTTAGGGGCTTGAGAGACCCTGGGAAAAAATCATGATATCTTCCCTCTATATAATGTGGAGAATCTGTACGTTTATATGATCAGTGCTCAGCTCATCCATACATTCAAAGGAACGCAGGAAGAAAGTGGTAGGTGGGGGAGCCCCAAAATTACCTGGCCCCTTCCACAGCCATTCCAGAAGCCATCAGCCCACACTGACCCATCCCCACAGGCCCAAGGGAGCATGGAGAACAACATCAGTGAGAGCCCAAGTTAAAAACTCAAGAGAAAGGGGTCACCCACTCCAGGCTCTTCCACAGCTGTCCCTGGAGAGCCTGAGTCCTGCTGTCCACATGTGAGAGCCATCAAGACTGGTAAGCTCTTCAAGCACCTTCTGGGCTTGAGAAGGCAGGTACTGCCAGGGGAGCAAGGGGCAAGTTAGAGAATGCAGGGGAAAGGCTTTTTAGGATTGCACAGTGTTTAGGTGATGAACCAAAGTAGACAGAATAGATGAGTTTTGTTCATTTTCGGAGAAACAAGTACGGGGAAAATAGAGGGGCAAGGGTATATAAAAGGCCGGTTATATGAAGGGTATGCTTGCCTGGCATGCCATGCACCTGACTAATGTTTCTAATGCTTTTCCTGAGTGAAAGGACTCCCTGTTTGATGTTTTGGGGGAGGCTGAGGTCCACTGGTTGGAGTTGAACCATAGATTTAGGGTCTGTGTGCCTGTAGAGAGAAGTGTGAGTGGACTGAAGTGCCAGCAATACGTAGAACGGCAGGTCACTGAGGCCTGTGTGTCCATGGTGTGAGCAGCAGGAGTGAGTAGAGCCTGAGTACCAGCATCTGGATGCCAGTGACAAGAGAGACTGCAGTGAGGGAAACCAAGTGCTAGCCTCTGCTGTGCTACTTGTGTCAGAGGCCTGCGTCAGCCAGAGATGGAAGCAGAATGAAGCCAGTGGTGCTGCCTGTGTGTGTCTGCATAGGTTATCTGTGTGATCAGTAGTGTTTGTACGCACGTGGGCTATACGCATGTTCCATGTGTGTGTGCTGTGCTTGAGCCTCAGCTCTGCTTGGAGTTGCGGCACAGAGCTGTGGCAGCCTTGCCTCTCTTAGGCCAGCAGATTCAGCACTATATACTTTTTGTTAAGAGAAAACATTTAAACTGCTACAATCACATCAAATAAATTCCAGCCTCCTCATTGACAAGTATGATTTACAGAGTTTAGATAATTTGTGAAGTACCCTGCTGAGGAATTGCAGCTGAATTTATCAGTTACAAGAGATTAACCCTCCCTCTAAGAAGACATGATCAGTAGTCTAAAAAATGCTATCAAACAGGAGCTGCTAGAGTATCATTTTCTAACACACCTGCTCAAATGGTCAGCACAGAAGTAAAAAATACTGAGGTTGTTGGGCTTTAGTAGGAAACAGAAGAACCCTAACTAATTTATAATAAAAGAGGAGTTAAGTGTTCTCTCTGGAATCTGTTGTGCGGCTTCTAAGAGAAGGTTATGGAGGCACTTTTAGAAGATACTGGACCACTAGATCAATTTCTGAATCATGAAAGATCAGGCTATTCCAAGTACTTTGGGAATTTGCTTCACCTGCATCAATTCATCAAATGAGGCTCATAAAAAGGTAATAATAAGTGTCTTATTTTAGAATCACAGAATCCAGTCAGAGTCTGGAAAAGACCTTCAAGGTCATCAAGTCAGCCTGATCTACCGCATCCCTCAGTGCCATGTCCACACATCTTTTAACTGCCTTCAGGGGGTGGGGATTCCACCACTTCCCTGTACAGCCCATTTCAATGTAAAACAATGTAAAGAGTTTCTTCCTGATGGCCAATCTAATCATCTCCTGGTGCAACTTGAGACCATTTCTTTCCATCCTCTCCCTTTTCACCTGAGAAAAGAGACTGACACCCTCCTCCCTGCGACCTCCTTTGAGGTAGTTGTGAAGAACAATGAGGTCTCTTCTCAGCCCCCCCTTTTGTCTGTACTAAACAACCCCAGTTCCCTCAGCTGCTCCTTGTAAGTCTTATTTTCTAGACCCTTCACCAGCTGCATTGTTCATCTCTGCTCATGGTATATCAACTCGGTATTCTTTAAGCAGTGAGGGTCCAACACTGAACACAGTGTTTCAGGTGCGTTCTCACCAGTGCTGTGTACAAGGGGATGGTCACTTCCCTGGTGGCTGGACACACTATTCCAGATACAAGCGAGGATGCTGTTGGTCTTCTTGGCCTCCTAGTTGCTCTGCTGGCTCATGTTCAGATGACTGTTGATCAGCACCCACAGGTCTTTTTCTGCTAGGCAACTTTACAGCAACCCTTCCCATGTAGCAGTATAGACTTGGCATTGTTATGATACAGATGCAGCGCTCAGCGCTTACACTGGTTGAATGTGTTGCAGCTGAACTTGCCTCATTGATTTAGCCTAGCCAGATCCTCTTGCAGAGACCTCCTTCTCAAACAGATCAGCTGTCCCACCTAGCTTGGTACTGGCCACAAATCTAGTGAAGGTGCCTCAACAGATAAAAATGTAAACAAAACTGGCCCCAGTATTGAGCCCTGGAAAGTGCCATAGATGGCTGAACACCAGCTGGATTGAACTCCATTCACTGGGGCTGCTTGAGCTTCACAATCCAGCCAGTTCCTTACCTGTGAACTGTACCCCTGTCCTAGCCATGAGCAACCAGTTTCTCCAGGAGAATATGGTGAGAAATAGTGTCAAACAATTTATTTGCAGAGTTGACTCAACAAGAAAATTTTGAAATTGCAAAGAACCTGAGTAGCTTTGAAGCATCTAATTTTACTGTCAGATACTAGTAATGAAGATGGTTACTTTGGCAAGGAATTTATGAGACTTGCTGGATCTGAAATTGGTCTTTAAAAGAAAAAAAATGCTTATTTTTTAATAAATGGTTGATTTCAGGAGACATTGTGCTACAGAGTCATTTCACTAGAGTGCGTAGAACTTTGTCTGAATGTGAAAGCTCATGACCTATGCCCTGTACCTAAACGGAAGGCATTACACTTCTCTCATGGATTATCCTTTTTTAAAGTGTAATAACCACAATGTCATGATGGCTCAAGAGTTCCACATGCCTTTGCTGTTATTTTTTAGTTTAGTTCAGACCTTCTTCAAAGGAATTTTGCTATCTAATTTGACTTTCTTCCATTTCACACTGCTAGGAATGTGTTGACCTGAGCATGAAAACTACTGCCTTAGAATCCTTGCACTTGCAGAAGTTCATGCAGTTAATGCAGATAAGACATTGTTAATAGCTGAAGGGCTGTTAGTAGTTACTCTGGGTGTTTACCATTCCTCACCAGGACTTGCATTCTGGTTACAGTGTTAAATTCAAAACCAAGTCCCCTGACTAGTAGTAATGGAACTGCTGTTATTCGTCATCTCTAAAAATTTTGATGTGCTTTTGTTTTCATCTCACTGAGCCTCTCCTTCCCACCCACATTTCACGTGAGGAGAACTTGCGCTGCAGTTTCAGTGTATGTTTGGCCCAGAGGGCGATGGTTGCTGTGCCTCTCTTGGGTAAGCTCCCAGCCAGGAAGAACTGCAAGCCAAGTACATAGCATTCTGCATGCAGCACACTGGCCTTAACTCCTGCATTGTCGCACAGCCAGATGTTACTTAGCTGCTTTTGTCTTCATGATAGAATTGTTTTGAAATTAGCAAGTTTTTACTATGAGAATTTCCATTTCATACACAGTTAATATTTTAAAATTAAAGTTTTTCAGCTTATGTAAGCTATCTGAAAGCTTAGAAATTTTAGAGGGACTTTGTAGAAGTTGTAACTGGGTAACAGCCACAATCAGAGTATGTATCCTCTGAGAAGCCTTTGTTTTTCAATACTCTTATTTTTCTCTCTGAAAAGATAATAAATCACAAATGTGGCTTTTTTTTTTTTCTAAGCCTGATTGTTATCCTATTTTGTTACATGTTCCTGGAACTGTTTGTGTTTGCCTTCTGCCTAAAAGGAAAGCTGCAAGCACTATGGGGCTGGTTTGGCTCCTCTCCAGGGGCAGATGTGGTCAGCAGCCGAAAACTACAACTGTGGGAGTAGACAAGAAATACCATATAAGGCACAGACCCAGGAATGGTGATCCACAGCTGTATCTTCTCAAAATCAATTGTGTCTATTTTTATTTGGAACTTGTCATATTTGACTAGAGACAGTCAAGTAAAGACATTTGAGATTTTAACTTTGAAAAGGCTGCTAAGGTAAACAGGATTTCTAGTTTTGTGTTTTTTTGCTCGTTAAGAGCGGTTTTACTGAAGCTGCTGAAAATGCACATATTCTTAAAAACAGGGTTGAATGTGTGGTGGTTGAAAATCATTGCCAAAGATGAAGTAATGCTTTTCAATGTGGCTTCAACAAAATTTGGTCGTGAAATTATATATCACTGTGTTCAGAGGACTTAGGAAAGTTCCAAAACAACGACTGCAGGTTTCTGAGGCAACAACCCCTTGTCACCCAGGAGCTCCATGTCTGGAAAGGACTCTGGTGTACAGTAGTGGACATCCTATCTTTCTTAACAGCTGTTGTTTGGCTCATGCTGACTTCTGCCTGCAGTATCTTTTCAGGAATATTCTCACCATTATGTGTGACTTAAAACTACTCTGCCCAAACTGACATGATATGAACTTTATCTGTATATGGGCAATGCATTGTTGCAGGAACATCCTTTTGATTACCGGGGGTGGAGGGTGCTGTGTTGTGGATCTAGTTCTTAAAATTCAACAGTTCCTTTAGTAAGAGACTGAATATGGAGCCTATTTAGTAACTACTTTTTTTTTTTTTTTTTTTTTTTTTTTTTTTGGCTAGCATACCTTAGCCTTTAAAAAGTTTTGCAGGAAATTTCAAACTTTAAAAAGGCAAAAATATACACTTTTGTTAGAGTTTTGACTCCAAGTGAGCTGAGATTATTTTATATACATTTTAGAAGACCTTTTTATTTTATTGATTGAGCGCATAAGAGAGACTGGATACAAAAGGGAAACTTACGAAAAGCTGCAAATAACTGGATGGTAAATAAATGGTTATCAGGCTTCTAACAGCAACTCTGCAATAAAAACATGTTTTTCTAAGCATTTACATATTATGCACCTTAGTATCAGCTTGTGGTTAAAGTTCATGGGTTTTAGTTCCTTCTAATTATTATTTGATTAATGAAATGTCTTTTTAATTGACACTGTACCTTTTTTTAGTAAGTAGTCAAAAAAATGTCAAAGGAACCTAAATGTGACAAATTAAAAAAAAAAAAAAAAGAGGAAAAGAAAGAAAAGGGAAAAAGAAAATATATCCAACAAAAAAAGTGATGGAAATTATTCAGATAGGACAATTTTAAATCTGTCTATTCAGAAATATTCCGTAAGGGTTGTATGCTTATTTAGCGTGATTCAAAGTATATTAATATCTTAGGCAGAAGCTTTTTTCAAGCATTGTCTTTCCAAGTACAGGCCATAAATGAAACTTCACTTCAAGGTGCTCTTGTTACAACACATAGAATTTGTTGCATTTCCCTAAAAACAAACAGAATTAGTGCATGTGAAGATACCATTTGCTTAATAGATGCATCTCATGTGTAGCACATGAGAATGCTATGTGAAAAACATGGAAAAACTTCATGTTCCTGTCTGTTGGGTCATTCCCACATTACATGCCTGTCATCATTATTTTAATCACAGACACATCGTCAGCATCAGAAGATGAGGGCTCGTTGCGTCGGCAAGGGCGGATCACCTCCACTTCGTTCCAGAGCCATTCCAACGTAGAGCCCTGGCTTAACCGGGTTATACAGGGCTCGTCCACCTCATCCTCTGCATCTTCCACCTCATCTCATCCAGGAGGGAAACCTGCTGCTTCCACTACTGCTACTGCCAATGCTGCTGCCACGGTGCTTGCAGATCTCATGGCACACATCCATCTAGGTTAGTAAAGAACTCCCTGTGTGACTGGAATAAAACCAAATTAAAATCCCAAAGCAGAGCTAAATGCAGAAGTCAGGTACGTGATGTGCTCCACCAAGAGATATCCATAAATAGCCTTAACATGTACAATCCGCAGACCAGGTATGTATGATACATATGTATTTAATTTAAATCAAACCAGTTTTTCAGGAGATCTGAACATGCATTCTCTTGATAAAATGCTTGATTTATCAAGAAATTGAAGTTAAATTTTCAGTGGTCTAAAAAGTGGAATTTGAAAGGGATAATGTTTTTGGTGTGTACTTTATAATGTTACATGTATTTTCAGTAGACATCATTATGCAATGGATTTCAAAGGTGACTCAATTGATAAGCATCTAAAAGCCTAGAAATACACCTGGAATCTTTGAGAAGTATATGAAATTAGAGGTACTGAAAAAGCTAGATGTCAAAGTGAAATGTGATATTCCTGTAATTAAAATTTGTCACGATAACATTTGTCCTTTATTCTGGAGTTAAAGTGAAAAAATAGAAATACTGGTAAGCCAACGTGTGAATCAGAAAATCATAGGGGTTGGAAGGGATCTCTGAAGATCGTCTAATCCAACTCCCCTGCTACAGCAGGTTCCCTAGAGTAGATTGCAGAGGAAAGCATCCAGGTGGATTTTGAATATCTCCACAGAAGGAGACTCCACAGCCTCTCTTGTCAGCCCATTCCAGTGTTCTGTTACCTTCAAAGTACAGAAGTTCTTCCTCATGTTCATATGGAACTTCCTGTGTTCCAGTTTGTGCCTGTTGCCCCCTGTCCTGCTATTGGGTACCTCCAAAAAGAACCTGGTCCCATCCACTCGATAGACTCCCTTTGGTATGATCACCTCTCAGTCTTCTTCAGGCTGAACAGTCCCAGGTCTCTCAGCCTTTCCTCATAAGGGAGATGCTTCAGACCCCTAGTAGTCTTTGTCCTTAGCTGGAGTCTCTCCCACAGTTCCCTGCCTTTCTTGAACTGGAGAGCACAAAACTGGACCCAGTGCTCCAGATGTGGCCTCACCAGGGCAGAGCAGAGCGGGGAGTATAACTTCCCTTGACCTGCTGTCCGTGCTCTTCTTGATGCACTCCATGACACCACTGGCCTTCTTGGCCACAAGGGCACATTGCTGATTCATGGTCAACCTGTTGTCCACCAGGACACTTTCTCTGCAGAGCTCCTCTTCAGCAGGTCAGCCCTTAACCTGTATTTATGTGTGTGGTTATAACTCCCCATGTGTAGGATTCTACTCAACTGTTGAACCTCATCAGGTTCCTCTCTGTCCGATTCTCAGCCTGTCCAGGTCTTGCTGAATAGCTGCACAGCCTTCTGGTGTGTCAGCCACTTCTCCCAGCTTTGTATCATCAGCAAACTTGCTGAGAGTGCACTCTATCCCTTTATCCTGCTCACCGATGAAGACGCTGAACGAGATCAGACTTGGTTCCGACCTCTGGGGAGCACTTCTAGCTACAGATCTCCACCTTGACTCTATGCCTCCAGATCACAACCCTCAGAGCTCTGCCAGTCAGCCAGTTCTCAGTCCATCTCGTTGTCCACTCATCTTCCCACGCTTCCTAGGCTTACCTACAAGGATGTTGTGGGAGGTAGTGTAAAAAGCCTTGCTAAGTCAAGGTACACAACATCCACTGCTGTCCCCTCATATACCCAGCCAGTCGTGACATCCTAGAAGGCTACCAGGTTGGTGAAGTATGAGTTCCCCTTGATGAATCCATGTTGGCTACTCCTGATAACCTCCTTTTCTTCCAGTCCTTGGAGATGACATCCAGAGCAAGTTATTCCATCACCTTTCCAGGTACAGAGGTGAGGCTGCCTGGATCCTCCCTGTTACCCTGTTTGAAGACTGGAGTGACACTGATTTTCTTCCAGTCCTCAGGCACCATTCTCATGAGTGAGGTTTGTCTCAATCTCTGTAACACTGAAGGTCCAGAACTTTCTGTTCTTTTTTTTTATTTGTGGGATACTTAGCAGGGAGGGAGAACAGCTATCTTTTCCATTGTGCAAATGTTTTTTATATTGTTTCTGTACACAGTCAAGTGAAAATTGACTGTGGACTTACCTGTGTACAACAGACGGTTAGTAATGTAAACCTATGGGGAAGGACCTAGAGAAGTAGTAGTCTGTGTTTTTCAAATAATTTATCTTTTTTCCAATATAGTATAAAAAGAAAAAAGTTATATTTGTGTTTCACCTATAGTGAATGGTTTGGGTTGGAAGAGACCTTAAAGCCTCCCCAGTTCCAACCCTGTTAGACCGTGTTGTTAAAAGCTGTGTTAAACCTGGCCTTGAACACTTCCAAGGATGAGACATCCACAGCTTCTCTGGGCAGCCTGTGCCAGCACCTCACTGCCCTCTGAGTAAAGAATTTCTTCTTATCTAATCTTAAACTTGCACTTTTTTAATTTAAAACCTTTATCCCTTGTCCTGTCGTACACTCCCTGGTAAAAAAAAATTCCCATCTTTCCTGTAGGCTCCCTGTAGGTACTGGAAGTCCATGATGAGGTCTCCCCAAAGTCTTCTCTCTCTTCTGCATTTTGCATGGGAAGCTAAACAACAGCTCCAACTCTCTCAGCCTGTCTTTGTAGGAGACGTGCTCCAGCACTCCGGCTACTTTTGTAGCCTTACTCTGGACCCACTCAGACAGCTCCATGTCTTTTTTGTACTGTGAACCCCAGAGCTGAAAGCAATATGTTCTCAAATCCTTGTGTTTCTAGTACTGTGCAGTAGGTATCACATGTACTGTTCCTGAATGGTTACAGTTCCAGCAGTTCTGATACTCAGCTTTTTGCTTACCTGGTGCTATATGCCTGCATAGACTATATAATCTTCTCTAATTCTCTATAGAGAACAAGTTAGGTCAAATAGGAAAAACACTGAAATGTCATGCAAAGTGTCATACAAAGCCACGGGCAGCATTTAGCTTTATTCATTTTTCTGTACTTCATCAGTACTTCATCCATAAACATAGGCTCTTCTGCTTTGTGGTTTTATTGTTAGCGAGAACTTTCCTGTTTGTATGAAATGTGACCTTTTCACTGCCTTTAAAGAAACCTACATTTTCATCTTTTTTTTTCCAAAACTTTTATTTATACTATTCCTACTGACTTCAAATGTTGCTGCTGGATCACTGGGAAGTATTCAGTGTATAGGAGACACTGGAACAATATGGATGAGCCACTGATGTCTGCTGCCCTCAAAATCTGATTTAAGAAGGAAATTTATTGTGTTTAGTGTGTATAAGTAAAATGGAGTAGTTCTATGCGTTGCTTTGAGGATGGTCTGGAATTTACATTATAGATACATAGGGATCATGCTTATCTCCTTAAAATTCACAGATACAGTTATGACTAACCTTTGAAGTTTACGTAAGATTGTAGATGAAATTCCATCATAACAGTAAAAATTTGCAAGATAAGAATAGTATGTGTAAAATGTAACACAGCAACCTGTTAGCTGAATATCTCGAGCTGTATAAAGAGAGAGATCAAATGTCACAACCAGCTTCTTAAGATCTATCCATCCAGAGTATTTAATCATGAAAATTGTATGCAATATCAAGGCCTAAATAACAGTTCAAAGTCCAGCACTTAAGTAGCTAGATGTTTAACAGTATACAGTGGAATGGTTTGAAATTTCTGTAAAGAGAAATAAATATGTAATTGTAGTTTCTATCAGGAAGGAGGATCAGGGATTGTTAAAAGCTCATAGAGTCGTAGCTGGAAGGGACCCACAAGAATTACGCAGTCCAACCACCAGCCCCATGCAGCACCACCCAAACCCAACCCCCATGGCTGAGAGCAGTGTCTGAACACTCCCTGAGCACCGGCAGCTTCGGGGCCGTGCCCAGTGCCCTCTGGGGCACAGCCTTCTCCTCACCCCTACTTGTCTCTCCCCTGACACAGCTCCCTGCTTACTCTATTTTTACATTGCAGCTTTTTTTGTTGATAAATACTGGAACACCTTCACAGAGGAGGCCTTTTGTGTGTCCTAGAGCATAAAATGTTTTTTAAATTCCTCACTAAATGTACTGACTTCTGCAATACATAACCCATCTTTCTTAAATATTTCTAATATTATGCTTTATCAAAATATTCTATACTTTGTGTCTTGAATAACTGTTCACAGTTTTCATATGCTGGAGGACTTATACTAAATTTGTATTAAATTCCCAAGCAATAGGCTGCAGTATTGGAAGTGCAAGGTTATGGCACTGTATCAAGTCAAATATAAATATACATCCTGTTTAAGGTGCTTGTCTTCCATCGATAAAAGTGAGTGCAGTATCTGCACGTTGTTTGGGGCCTTTTATTATGTTAGTGTAATATTTTCTTTAACATGTCTAGAGGTAGAGTGTGTCAGGGTCCTTTTAAAGTTTGCTGTTTCATCTGTGGATTATTTCCCACCTTAGCTCTTGTGAAGTATCAGGGAAGATGGATGATCGTGATCTTTGACATGTTATCTGTCATAAACTTGAGGCAAGAGCCAACGATTTTCGAATTTGAAAGTTTTATTGATTACAGTGAGCGAAGCAAAAAGGCAATTCAGCGCTGGGCGACAGGGGAATCAGTGTTCCTCCAACTGCCGCGCCCGTCCCCCCCTTGTGACCCCCTTTTATACTATTCCCCCAACAATCCACTGTTTCCCAAAAAGGC
>PPHD01010313.1:0-19753 GCA_002909625.1 Bambusicola thoracicus
GCTTCTCATCTACCAGGACCCCCAAGACCTTCTCTGCAGGGCTGCTCTCAAGGAGATCTTCCCCCACTTTGTATAAATACCTGGGATTGCCCAAACCCAAGTGCAGCACCCGACACTTGGCCATATTGAACCTCATTAGGTTCTCATGGGCCCACTTCTCCAGCCTGTCCAGGTGCCTCTGGATGGTTTCCCTTCCTTCCAACGTATCGATTGCACTGCTCAGCTTGGTGCCATCCGCAAACTTGCTGAGGGTGCACTTGATGCCATCGTCTGTGTCATTGATGAAGATGTTGAAGAGGACTGGTTTCAAGACCGACCCTTGAGGGACACTGCTTGTGACCAGACTCCACCCTGACACAGAACCATTGATCACAACCCTTTGGCTGTGACCAGCCAAACAATTCTTAATCCACTGAACAGTCCATCCATACCTCTCCAATTTAGAAAGAAGGATCTCTTAGAGACTCACATTGCAAGAAAGTAAATCACCTGCCCAACAGCCTCTGACTCAATATTAGTTTCTGGTGCTGAAGTTCAGCTTTGTCCTGTACTCCAGGACAAGTCCAGCTGGGATTTATCAAGTTCCACTGGGAATTACCTACGATAGAGGGCAGGGCTGTGAAGTTTCCCTTGCTGCTGAGATGAAAAATGACAGAGTTCTGACCTATGGAGGTCATCCACTCAAAGTCACTCTGGGCAACAGAACTGGTGCTGGTGGATGAACTCAATGCCAGGTGAAGGCTCCCAGTGCCCATGCTCATGGTTGATGTTGGGGCAAGTGTATGTAAGAGATCAGCTCACGACACATCTTTGCAGGCTCTTTGTAAAACTGTACATGGTGGTAGGATTTTGTCTAATACATTGTTCATTAAATGTCTTTATACTAAAGCACAAATGTATCTAATTCACTTGAATGGGTCCAGTGAAAATTCCCTAGTAGTTTGGAATAAGGAATGGGATTGCTATAGTTTTGTAATGGCTCCAAAGCCTGGGGGATTAGGCTCTGAAAGCTTTTCACTTTTAAAGTGTCAAGTCTAATCTGTGTCTTCTTGGGTAGGCTCAAACTTCTCTATCTCTTTAGCACGAACACTTTTTCTCCCTCACTAAGAAACAGTACTTTGCCTTATCCTTGTATTCCCCCACCTAGAAAAGTCAAAGACCAATTAGGAAAACATGTAAGATCCCTCCTGTCTGGATTCTAAATGTCCATTAGGCTCCATGTGCCACAATTACGACATAGGACTGGGAGGAAATGGGATCAAATGATGGGTCCCACCTTCCCAACAGTGGAATGGTTATACCAATCCTGAAGAACTACAGTTTCTGGAGAGATCCTGATCAAGTAACTTAAGCTTTACCATTAACACAAAGCAAAATAAATGGAGACAAAGGAATCCTTGGTTTTTTGTGGTACGAAGAGGCAAAAAAACACCAGCAGAAACCTACAATAGCTAGCATACAGAGCAATAATGCAAAAATGAAAGAACATATTGGAAAAATGAAACTAAGTGAAAATCAGAATAAAAATCCTTTTAAAACTTCAGTTGTGCCACTGAAATTAAGGCGTCACAACCAAGATTACTACTTGGTGTTAATATATAATGTCTTATCCTTGGCCCTTCAGCGACACCAAGCACTCCACCTTATACCCCAGGTGGTGCAGGGATGGAAGAAGGCCAGGTTCCTAGCAAAGCTGGGCTACCAAAAGAACAGAAGGGTCCATGGTAGTACTCAAGTTATTAGAATACTTTTTCAGCAAAATAATATAAAATAGTAGGAATACAGCTGCATGTCCTAAACCATGGTGGCCATTTGTATATTTTCAAATTGATTTTAATCAGATGTCTAAATGCCATCATTGTGAGTGTGTCATTTTAGGCATGTTCTCAGGATGGTTAGATCCTATTTTTGTAAAAAGAAGTTGCTGGGAGAACTAATTCCTGTATATAATATTCTTGTAACACTAGATAGCATTCCCCTAACACATTTTACAGAAAACTGCTGTAAAACTGTATACAGCCTGTCGAACAAAATGCCTATCACTGCCAATCCAGGGGGGCTGTAAAAGAGGAAGAACTTATCTTTGACTGAATGGAAGTTAAAGGTGCTTAATTTTTTGCATAAATCTGCCTATTAAAATATTGGGAGGTGGTAACCCATAATCTCTATTCAAGCTTCTTCTCATATATTTAATGAATGGGAAACACTACATACCTGGACACTTCAGGCATGCTTCTCAAAATCTCTGACATTTGGTTTTCAAACCAAAACCTGACAGACAACAGTCTTTTAAAATATAAGTGCTAATGAAGTGTGCAGAGATGTTCTGTAGACCTGAAAGGAGCTTGTCCAGAATGCATCGCTGAAGTGTGTCACTCCTCAAAACCTGGAGACTGGATCTGCTTGAAGGTATACCAATGAAAACACACACTTTGGCTGCACTGGAAGGAACCTGATTAGGTACTTGTAATTACTAATGCTGCAGTAAAGTGCAAGGGTGTGTTCTGCTGGGTCTGTACTTCCTGGAGTAAAAGGATCACATCACCTTCAGACACAACACAGGGTGTAACACCTGTGACAGCAGAGCTGAAGGATCTGTACAAACTTCTTTTGATTAAACCTTAACAATATAACCTACAGCTCTGCAAACAGGCTGCGATGACCCTAATGATATCACCATAATCTGTTGACCATCCCTGGATGTGTTGAAGAGCCGTTTGGATGTGGTGCTCAGAGATATGATTTAGCAGAGGGTTGTTAGAGTTAGGGTACTATGGTTAGGCTGCGGTTGGACTTGATGATCTTTGAGGTCCTTTCCAACCTGAGTAATTCTATGATTCTATGATTGTTTATAGAAACTGCAGGTTTGTTTGCTCTAGGATTATGTATTGTGTTCTTATTGTTACTGGTCATAAACTCACCTGTCAGAGTTGTAATATGATCATACCTCAGGAATGAAGGTTTATGAGGATATGTGGCTCTTAAACCTGTGAATTTGGTACTTAATACATTAGGATATTATTTTCCCTGGCACCCCAGTGCATTCAGAACACATCTGGAATGATTTGCACAATTTACCTAATGTAATGAATGAAATACAAAATGCTCTGTGCAAAATCTACTTGCTACTTGATGAAGAGACTTCTACCAGTTTTCACCATCACTCTTCCCCCTGTTAATAGTATCAGAGTTAGAGGAGATGGGTTAACACTATTTCAGCCTTACCTTAGCAATAAAACAAGCATCTCAAGAAGTGCTGCAAAACAAGATAACCTTAGATTACCTCAAGGCATATGTGTATTAGTTTATAGCATTTCTTACACATACAGAGACAGTGATCAGAGAATATAAATGGACATACATAAAATTTGACATAAACTTCATATACTGCATTAAGTACCTTTAAAAAAAGCTTTTTTATTGGTGGGAAGTACTCCTAGAAATAGAAAGATAGTTAAGAAAAAAGTGCTTAAGATAACACTGAAGTGTTCTTGATTGGGATTATTAACTTTGGTGATCATATATTTATAGGTTCAGTTGATTTTATCCTGTAGCAAACTGGTATAAGAGAGGATGGAATGAGACACAAAACAAGTAAAGAAAAACAATGCTGATTATATTTAGGGATAAGAAACAAGAAAAGGAAGAAGTGCTTGGACTAATGACTATAAATGATTATAAAATCTAGAGTCAAGGATGCATGATGGGACAGCATGTACCACATGCTGATCAATCCTGGATTTCCAGGACTCATGAGCAGGATGTCTGTAGTCCTTCTTCCATACTCTCCATATTTAGAGAAAGATGGTGTGACATGGAATGATCGATCCTCTCTTCCTGACACCATAGGTCAATGTGGAAAAGCAACTTGTTGAATATACAAGATCACAATGAGAGAGTTTTCTTTAATTCAGTGGAAACATAAACATGTTATCACTAGCAGAGAATTAGTGGCAATCAAGGATCATAATGACTGTTTCATACCATGACATAAGCAGGTTCATGGAACACATATCCTTGGATATCTTAATAACTCAGAATTGGGAATTCAAAGATTATTAACCTCTGACACTCTTACTAATGATCTGAGTCAGTGTAAAAGTCAAAGCAGGATCATAATGAAAGGAATTCTGAAAGGGTAATTAACAAATTGGTTATCATGTTAAAGGTTCTCCCAGGTTACTATCTTGAAAGATAAATATGCTTGTATTACTTCCTGTTCATTTCGGTGGCAAGAGTTGTCCCTCAAAGCAGGGTTCAGTTACTGGAGACTCACTCATAACATGATGTTCTTTCCATGAGTCAGTGTAAGGAGGCTTGTGCTAGTAACCACTGTGGGAAACCAGAATCTGTCCCCATTCTATAATCCTCTAAAAATCTCCTTTGTTCTTGACGCTAAGAAGAGACAAGCCCAGCTACTACTGCTGTGCTATTAAACCTTTCGGGTATGCAGTCAGTCAGCTTTGGAGCGACCTGTGAGCACAAGTCTTTTGCTGTAGAGAAAAAAAGTTCAGTCTGAATGAATACCATGACCCCCTTCAGCAATGCTGTTCTACCTGGTGCCAGAGGATGTAAAACTATTAGTGTGTGTCCAAAAGGAGGCTATGAGGATGATGTCTGGAGGAGAAGATGTTTGAGGAACATCTGCGGACCTTTTGTGTGCTCAGTGCAGAGCAGAGGAGCTGAGGGGAGACCTCATGGTGGCTGCAGCTCCTCATAGGGAGCGGAGGACAGCGCTGAGCTCTGCTCTGTGTGGCAGCGACAGGGCCCGAGGGAACGGCATGGAGCTGTGTCAGGGGAGGGGCAGCTGGGGGTCAGGGAAAGGGTCTGTGTCAGAGGGAGGTGGGCATGGAACGGGATGCACAGGGCAGTGGCACAGCCTCAAGCTGCTGGAATTCAGGGAGCATTTGGACACCTGTTTCAGACATAGGGTTTGGATTTTGGGTGGAGCCAGGAGTTGGACTTGATGATCCTTATTGGTCCTTCCAATTCCATTTATGATTGACCCTGCATGGCTGTCTTGGCTGGAGATCTGGCAATGAAGCTATAGGTCTAAAGAAGTAAGGGACCCTAGAGAGAACAAAGAGAATGTGCTGCCTTTTCCATGGGGTTTACTTGCAGCAGAGGAGCAATGCTGGGGAAATCTGCCAGAGAACAGTGAAGTGCACCACTACATGGCTTGGACAATGAGACATCACATGAAGCTGGTAGCCTGGCTTTGCAGGGAGATGAGCAGCCACCATGTCAATGTTCCCTCATCCAGGCCACAGAAATGCAGGCCAGAGATGACAAGGCACCACGCTGCAGAGGCTGCCACGTTGTCAGCCAGAAAGAGCTTCCTCAGCTTCTGGTGCAGTCAGGGAAGCAGGGGCCGGAGCACATCTGGGTGCAAGTGGAAGATGCTGCCCTTCCCTCTGCATGCTTTAGTTCCTTACATACCAGGCCAAAGATGGCCCATGGCTCACTCTCTGGGTTTTCTCCTGTCCTTCTCCCCTAGTTGGGGGCAGCAGGGGTGATCCCCCCTGCCCAGCACCCACCAGGTCTAATCCAAGCTCTGCCTCCTTTCTAGGATCACAGACAGGAGTGACTCTGCCCAGCCAGATGGACTCATTGGAGACTACTGACACAGTAGGGCTAGGATTCTATGTTTCCAGGTCTGCCTCCTGCCCCCTCACCCCTGCTCCCCCATCCGCTGCAGCGTGGCCTTCTACAGCTTCCATCATCCATGGCAATCTGGTTTGAGAGGGTAAACGGCAAGCAAACAAGATGCCCTTTTTGGCTAGGGGGAAAAGAGTAAGCTCCTGACAGGTTTAAAAGCAAATGCATAACCAACCTAAAAATTCAAGCTGGAGAATCTGTAATTGTCTTTCTGTGGTTACTGAGAGGTCATGCAAGTGAGGTGGCACAAGACCTCTGGAAGTCATTAATCCACCCTTCTACTTAAAAGAAGGTAACGCTAAAATAAGGAGCAATAACCGAATGTGCCACTTGCACTGTAAAGTTGAGTAATGCTAGAATTAAAGTTGCATGCAGAAACTTAATTTAACAACTTTCTTATAGGTATTATAATTCAGCCTTTAATTGCAGAATTTTATTGTGTTTCCATAGAACTCAGACTCAATTAGTGCACCAGCTGAATGAATTCATGCTGGGAGCCCAAGCTCACTGTTAAGTTCCTTTCTCGACTCCCACATGGAACAAGGCCTCACCCCATACCTACTGTACATACTATCTCCAAAAACAAGATTATAGAATGTCTTGAATTGATTTGATTTTTGTCCTAGTAGTTGCTGCTTGTGCATTTCAGAAGCATCTATAGATAATTACTTGTGCAATTGTTGAGGCTGAAGTCAGCATGCTACACTATCTACTTCAGCTTTTAAAAGGATTGTAAATGTTTATGGGTAGATGTGTTCATTTCCTGGAGTCTCTGGATTTAAATTCCACCTCTTTAGCTCTTTGTGGTGTTATTAAAGCAATTCATACACAGAATCACAGAATTATAAGAGTTGGAAGGGACTTTCGGTGACCAACTACTCCAAGTCCCCTGCTAAAATAATTGGTTAAGGCATGTTAAACTTCTCTTCTTGTTCATAACTTCTTATGTTTCTGTTCTAATTCTCTGCTGATAAGCTTATACTGAAGAAATGCTCATTAAAAATGGGTTATTAATAACTTACAAAGAGAATTCTCCCAACATTTTTATTGGACAGTATAGAGATTCCTATAAAGTGCTTTTTCTTCTTCATCATTGTAATGAAAAAGTAATTAGGTATTCTGAGCTTAATATGAAAAGGGTCAAAAGCACTGCAGGATTTTTTTTTAATTCACTTTTTCCCATTAAATCAAACTATCACTTATATGCATTCTAAAAACATTGTGTGGAGCCCTTTAAACAAAATGTGTTTCCTCAGTAACAAAGCAATTTATCTCTTAAAATAGAAATAGGGAAAAGTAGGGGAATATTTCACCCCTTTATTTGTTGTCAAAATTATTTGAAAATTCACTTTAATGTTTTTAAAATTACACCTCCCAAACAACTGACCCAAAGAAATGCGTCAGTACCACTGTCAGTAGGATGCACAACGGACAACCACAGAACACGATTTTTGCAGGTGGGAGAAAAGCTACTTTAATATGAAGACTTTTCCTTTTTCTTCAGAGTGGAATGAACTTTTTAGCAGACATGATCCCAGGTCAAATTAGAAAACTCCACCATGTTGCTAAATACAAATGCAAATTTTCCATCCAGAGATTTCATGAATATTCAAAAATAGCTGTTTTTTCCATCCTAATCCTCTGTGAAACATGATAGTTCCTCCCCTGACTGACCATGCTGCGTCACACCATAAGTCTGGATATAGCCAAGGTAGACATGGTATGGCCAGCACAGGCAGGATTGACAGCTTTGGTAGAAAACATACGTTAATCCATCACAGAGATGGTGAAATAGGACTCCTCTGCCTATGTTGCATGTCACTTTAAAAATAACCAGAAAGAATACTGAGCAGCTGACTAACCTACAGTGAACTGCCTAAATCCAAATTACAAAATGTAGCTTGTCCCTAAATAATGTGCTGTTAATGAAATTGTGTCATCCTATCTGGGGAGGTCAGTGGCTGCTGCTGATCTGAGATGTGCTTGGATGGAATTAATTTGCTGGTTTTTTCTTTTCCTTTCCAAAATCTTGCATGGATGTCTGTTTTCCCACAGTTTCAGATCAACACGTGTCCACTCAGATCTTTTTTTGTGATTCTACAGATCTTTCCAGTCATAACTATAGGATCTGAGAACTCCCTTTACCAGTTTACATCAAAATATTGACTTAGGTAACCTGTGGCTTAAAACTTGTCTTCTAACAGTACAGGCAGGACAGGCTCAAGGTTTGTGATTTTCAAGAGGAATAACCATCACTGGGAGAATTTCACATTTTGCTGGAACTGTCTTCAAACTAAGTCTTCTTGTGTATGGATCATATCCTGGTTCTGGTCTCTTCACTGATTTGCTCACAACCTATTAGAATAAATTTCTATTTGCTGCAGTGATCCACTCTCCTCTTTCTCATCTCCCCAGTCTTCCCACTGGGCCCAAATAACCACCAGTACACTCAAATAAAGGATTTACTTAATTTACAGATACTACAGGTGCTTGACAGAATCCAAGTGGTTTGCTGAAGCAGAACTTCTGGAATGTATAATCGGATATAGACTGGAGATTTCATTCAAATTTAAAACCTTGTGCCAGTACCAACAGAGTGTGTCAGATTCTTCCAAACTGCTGTTCGATTTCTGTGGTCAATCAACAAATTAAAACTGCGTTTTCCCACTTTGCAGCGGCCACGGAGTGAGTTTTCTGCCATTTAATACTTCCCGTTCCTGATGTACAGAGGAATTATTTCTCTAGCTTTGTTTTCTATGTTACAGGAGCTTTTCTAATGCTGTCAGCTGTAGAACATCTGGACTTCTGCATTTTTCCCTGTGCTTTATTAAGAGTTTCCATTTCTGCTGAAAGGAGCCACCTCTTCCGCAGGGCTTTGAACGCTTGATAGGATCTTGTTCTGATGTGTTATCTAACGCATCTTTACAGAAAGTATTTTCCATTGTGTTATTTGTCTTCATGTGTAATATACCATCTTTCGGGACAGTTGCAAGGCCATAAACAAGTCAAACACCATCTTCTCATCTTTGATTTCTCTGTCTCTTTGCCCTATTCTAGTAACATTTGTTTCCACATGATATCACCCTGTGTCAGGTACAGAGAGCCTTTTAGAAAACATTCCATTCTAAGAGTTGACCATCTCGATCATGTCATGATTGCTCTAACAGCCCTTATACTTAAGAGTGAATAGCCTATGTGTTAACACAGGTAGTCACTATAAGAGAATCTGCTCAACTGTCCTGTGCCTGCCTGAGCTGCAAGATGGTGAATGTTGTAACAGAGATAACATTCCAGCCTGTCAGGAGAAGATCTGTGGTTTTGTATATTTACACAAGATAAAAGACAGCATGGAATGGGAGGGGGAAGGAACATCTCCAGGACAGAACTTGCACAGCATGCCTTGGGAAAATCCATTTGGGATCTCTCCAATGCCACATGAAAGCAAGGCTCCCAGCATCTGAAGGGACTTAAGACTGACTCACTATTTATTGTTCTCTTTTTAAGCCATCTTATTAGAACTGCTGTTTTATTACTGCATTTTTTGTTTACCTTAATCACTGAGATACAGAAAGAACCATGCTCTGTGCCTGCTGCCCCACTTCAGCAACGTAGATCACCTACCTTATATTGCATTTCTGCTTCTGTGCCAGCCACTGTTCTGCAGAAGGAAGACTTTGGTAACGATATAGCACAAAGAATGCTTGTTGCATTCTTCTCTGTACTTGCTCTACACATGGCAAACACAAAACCTCTTTTGGCTGCCGTTGTCACCGTACATGCAAGTTCATATAATGTGATTAACTCTAAGCCCTGTATTAGCATTCAATCCTACTGTCTTCAGACAATGACAGAAAAATCAAAACTCAGATCCTTTACTAATCCAATGTAGCACCAAGGGAGAACAGACGGCTTTCTATATCAGTCTTTCAAGAACACTGCAGAAATGTAGGATGTTAAGTCAGCAAGTCTTATTTTTACATTTTGCTGAAGAGAAGCACAGTGAAGGTGAGAAGGGTGGAATTTCATGCCTGATGTTTTGAAATACTCTGTAATAACCATCAGAAGCAGTGTGTATCTCCATGCAAAGTAATATTAGCAATTGTTGTGACTGAACATGCCTTTTTAGCATGGATTCAACAGTTCCATACTCTGTAACTCCCAAACTGTATCTGACAATTTGATGTGAAGAGAAAAAACACCAACAGCTCTTCTTTGAGTTATAGTGCAGTTAAGGTCTGAAATTACCCTCAGCTACTCATAAGTGGTGGCAATCTATTACTTCACACTCCTTCTGGTAACTTAAGACCTTCATTTCAACTACAGAGATCCTTCAGTAAGTCTACTTCACATTTGGCTGAAAGCAAATGGATTTGCCTTATTTATAACCATATAACAGCCAAACTTGCATGCCAGTGATCTGAGGCAGATAGGTTCTCTCCCTCCAAAGGTGGGCAACACAGTACTCTGTCACCTAAGGAGGAATAGTATCTATGCACTTCTGCTTTCTCTAGTTCATGTCCTTACCTTGCTGCCTGACTAGGGCAGGCATTGTTAACTGTAAACAAAAGACTCTGGGTTTTACTCAGTGCTCTTCCTGAAGAACCAGAAATTCCTGGCAATGAATGCCAGAGTCCCATGTTCTTGCATTCCATAACTGGTCTTTTGAGGTAAATGCTGTGGTTAATAACCGGTTGGTGTTGTTTTAGATGACAAGAAAATCCCACTGAGTTGATTGCATCCCAAATTTGAGTTAATTAAGATGGTTTTTTCTATAAGATCAATGGCCTGACACTGGTTTAATAGTCTTTATTTCCTAAAGCATGACTACATGTCCATATAATATGAAAGATTTTAGAATCATGGAATCATTTGAGCTTGGAAGAACCCCTACAGGTTATCTAGTCTAGTTTCTTGCAATGAGTAGGGACACCTACAGCTAGATCAGGTTTCTCAGAGCTCCTCCAGCCTGACCTTGAATGTGTCCAGGGATAGGACACCCACCACCTCTCTGGGCAGCCTGTCCCAGTGCCTCATCACACTTACTGTAAAAAACATCTTCCTTATATTCAGTTTAAATCTTCCCTCCTTTTGTTTGGAATCACTTCTCTTTGTTATATCTCAGCAGACCCTGCTATAGAGTTTGTCCCCTTCCTTTTGATAGCCTCTCTTTAGATACTGAAAGGCCAGCGTCAGGTCTCCCCAGAGTCTTCTCTTCTCTGGGTTCAGCAGCCCAAGTCTCTCAGTCTGTCCTTGTAGTGGGGATGTTCCATCCCTGGGATCATATCTGTGGCCCTCCTCTGGATGTTTTCCAACAGGTCCACATCTCTCCAGTACTCCAGGTGAGGTCTCACCAGCGCAGAGCAGAGGGGCAGGATCACCTTCCTTGCCCTGCTGGCCATACTTCTTTTGATGCAGCCCAGGATATGGTTGGCCTTCTGGGCTGCGATGGCACATCAGTGGCTTATGTCCAGCTTCTATCCACTGGTACCACTAGGTCCTTTTTGGCTGTGCTCTATTCTCACAACCACCAGCTTGTACTTGTAGTGGGGGCTGCTGTGACACAGGTATAGACCTTGCATTTGGATTTGTTGAACCTCATGTGGTTCACCTGGGCCCTCTGCTTGAGTCTGTCGGAGTGTCTCTGGATAGCATTCCATCTCTTGGGTGTGTCAGCTGCACCACATAGCTTGTCAGAGGTACACCACTTGTCAGTGATCTCCATCTGGACACTGAGCCTTTGACCATAACCCTCTGGGTAATATCTCATAATCAGCTCCCTGTCCATCCTGTTCAATCCATATCTTTTCAATTTGGAAAGAAGGATCTTATGGGGGACCATGTCAAAGGCATTACTAAAGTCCAGATAGATTACATTAATGGCTCATCCCTTGTCTACTGATGCAATTACACCTTCACAAAAAGTGACAAGGTTGGTCAGACAGGACCTGCCCTTGGTGAAGCCATGCTGAATATCCCATGTCACCTCCCTCTCTTCCACATGACTTAGCATAGCTTCCAAGAGGATCTGCTCCATGATCTTCCCCAGCACAGAGATGAGGTTAACAGGTTGGTAGTTCCCTAGGTCATCCTTTCTACCCTTCTTAAAAATGGGTGCAACACTACCTTTTTTCTAGTCACTAGGGATTTCACCTGACTACCATGACTATTCAAATACCACCAAGAGTGGCTTAGCAACTGCGTCAGCCAATTCACTCAGAATTCTGGGATACACCTCATTGGGACCCATAGACTTACTGACATTAAGATTCCTCAGGCAGTCATGAACCCAATTTCACTTACAGCAAGTGGGGCCTTGCTCCTCCAGTTCTCACCTTTTGGACTATCCACTTGAGGATTGTGTGTAGGGTAAAAAAGCTGCTGTGTACCTCAGCCTCCTCCTTGTCTGTTGTTATTAGCCTGCCTATATTGCTTGCTAGGGGAAATATGCCCTCCTGGACTTTCCTTTTCTGGTTGATGTACCTGTAGAAGCCTTACTTGCTCTTCTTTGAGACCTCTGCCAAGTCCAGTTCCAAGTGGGTCTTGGCATTCTTCACCCCATCACTTCACTGCCTGGTGGCATCCCTATGCTTCTCTCAGGTTACCTGCTCCTGTTTCCACTGCCTGTGCATTTTATTCTTGCTCTTCTGTTTGACCAGCAGATCCTGGTTCAGCCAAGCCAGTCTCTTGCCTTGCTTTTCTGACCTCCTACAACTGGGAGTGGAGAACTCTTGTGCCCTATGGAAAACTTCCTTAAAGATCTGCCAGCTCTGCCCTGTTCCCTTGTCGTTGAGGACAGATTCCCAGGGGGTTTTGTCAACTAACTTGCTGACGAGCTGGAATTTGACTTTCCTAAAATTAATCTTCCTGATTTTATGCTTTGCTTGTCCTGTATCCCTCAGGAGTGTGAAGTCCATCACTGCATGGTCACTATGGCCTCCAGTCCTGATGTCACCATCTGTTCACTTGCATTGGTGAGAAACAGGTCCAGTATTGCATCGCCCCTGGTGGGGCTGTCAATTACCTGGCTCAGGAAGTTATCCTTGACATGTTCCAGAAGCCTCCTGTACTACCTACAGCTTGCTGTACTACTTTTCCAGTAGATACAAGGTGATTGATGTCTACGAGCAGGAACAGAGCCGGTAAATATGACACCTCCTGTAGCTGGAGGAAAAGGCCTTCATCAACAGTCTCCACTTGATCAGGCAGCCTGTAGTAGATCCCAGTCACAAGGCTCCCTGTTTTGCCTCTGTCTCTAATTCTCATTCATAGGCTTTTGATATGCTCATGGACATTCTCCAGGGGCAGCTCTTCACAATTTATTCCTTCCTTGATGCTGGGTGCAGTGCCTCCTGCCATCCTTCCTTCCCTGTCCCTTCTGAACAGCTTGTAGTCATCAGTAGCTACACTGTATTCATGGGAATCATCCCACTAGGCCTCAGTGACAGCAATTAACATCATGGTTTTCCAGTAGCATAGTTCTTCTAACTCTTCCTGTTTGTTTCTCAAGATACATGAATTGGTATAGAGGTGCTTAACAGATGGTCTTTTTACCTTCCTGAAGGATAACTTTAATTCCTTTGAAATGTTTACCTTTAGTCTTCCTGTCGCCTTCATCATCATAAGATGCAGCATGTTGAGGTCCCCTGCTAGCACCTTGCTCTCTAACTTAGCTACTCTATCCCACACCTTGTTGTGGGCAGGCTTGTCATCACCCTCCTCCCAATTCAAACCTGGTTTAAAGCTCTCTCAATGAGCCATGGACCAGAATTCTTCTCCCTCTTTGACCCAGGTGGACCTCATCAGAAGCCATTGGGCCAGGCACTGGGTAAACCACCCCAGTGTCAAAAAAGTCAAACTTCCAACGATGGCACTAGCCTCTTAGCCACATTCATGAGATGTATTTTCCTGATCCTCTCAGTATCCCTCCCTACCTGACATGCAAGTTATTGGATTTCCTCCCTCTTTTCAAATTCAGCTATCCTTTTCTTTAATCTTAGGAGTACATTTTGATCTTTGAACTCTTTCTTTTCCTTCTTTCCCCCCATGGCTTCTCATTTGTGTCATTGCATCAGAGTACCATGACTCCACTCTCCCTATTAAAATGTGATGGAATAGCTCCTACCTTCTACATTTCCCTCCAGCAACACTGGAGGCTAATGACTACACTTCATTCATTAAACTATGCAGATGAACAAGAAAATTAACCAGCTTCATATTACTACATACGTTTCCTGGTAATACAGAGAGTTAACTACAAAAAATAATGAATACAAATTACAAATGGGAAAATCTAT
This sequence comes from Bambusicola thoracicus, assembly GCA_002909625.1. Classification (NCBI taxonomy): domain Eukaryota; kingdom Metazoa; phylum Chordata; class Aves; order Galliformes; family Phasianidae; genus Bambusicola; species Bambusicola thoracicus. The sequence continues at coordinate 13,953 of PPHD01010313.1, forward strand.
TTCTATCAATAAAAGGTTTCAGTGCAAACAATTCATATGTCACAATCAAAATCTGTATTTTGGCATTAGTGATTACTCTTCATAGTCTCCTGCCTGTGCAATACTGCACTAGATACTGTCAGAACTGATGTTGTCAGAATTTAGTAGTATACACATCTCTATTGGTTTAGAGACTCAGCTGATGTCATGGATTGTCAGTGTCAGTGTTCCATTTGTGCAGAAGCCGTATATCTTTGTTCATAGTGGAAGATGTCAACAAATGTGGTTTCCTTTGCCTCCTTTCTCTCTCTCTCTCTCTCTCTCTTTCTCTCTTCCCCCCCTTCTCCCCTCCCAAGAATTGTAAGGGAGAGGGTGAAACTCGTGGCAGAACAATATGGAAGACTGGAGACAATGCTTTTCTTGCCTTAGCCTAGACTGATAAGTATTACAAAAGGTGTATAGAGGAAATAATCAAAATATATCCTAGCTGTTTTATCCTAGAACTAAAGCCTGGAAAAAATAGTTGACAATTTTGAGCTACTATTATTTAGTTCTTGTTTCTAGCATTGGAAGGGTACATTTTCAGGTACAGGAAAGACTGGCCCTTGTTGACACTCCTAATGTAATATGAACAGAAGCCTTTTTTATATGAATACTGCATGGGAAAGCCAGTATACCAAGGCAAAACACGGTCCCATTTGCATTGTAAACACAAAAGCACTCCGGTAGAGATGATGCATTGGCTTCTGTAATTCACTGGACTGCTGAGAGTTCTGGTATGCCCTTTTGAAAACATAGTTAGGAACAGCCTAGTATCTTCAAAACCTGAAGTGCATCACTTTATGATGAACATGCACAGAGTCCCTGGATCAATGTAAAAAGAAAACTTGGAAAGTGAAGCCATGCCTCATTACTGTTAGAATTCAGTGAAAATGTTAGTGATAGATAAAGCAGGGCTTGGGTGATGTAGTTAGGCTTTCAAAGGGCTTCTGGTACTGTTTCTGACAACAGACTTATCAGGGAATTGAAGTAATGAAAGACTAATAGTAAAACCCTGTGAGAGATTAAAAACTGGTTCAGAGATTGGAAATGAATGAATAAATGGCCAATGATTGCATCTGAAGGAGGTTAACAAGACCATGCCTGTGGGATCCATGTTAAGATCGCTGATGTTTGCTGATAATAACCAGGAATAGAGTCTGAACACTGGGCTGGCAAAAAAACACTGATGACTTAAATTTATGTAGGTTTCTTACAGATAGTGAAGAGTTGAAGGATCTCCCAAGAGGTCCTAAGCAAATGAGTTAAGTGAGAAGTCCCAACAAAACACATATAGACATCTGCAAAGCTGCAAACAATGGGAAGACTGTGGAGCAGTACAACAGCTTTGAGTTCAGGATGAATAACGACATCTCAGTAGGGCAGCCATCAAGCATATCCATCAGGAAAATCCTCCTGTTGTGCCAGCAGAGGCTTTCAGGTCAGAGCATGTCCTGTCTTGTGCAGCACAAGAGCATAGTTGCTGGAGAGTACATAAAAAGGAGAGCAGATTCATGGACGCACAGGATAATTTCAGTTGGACAGAATCTCCTGAACTCAAGTCCAATCTACCAGTGAAAGCCAGGCCAGTATAAATCTGCATGTTCAGAGCCTTCTCCAGCTGAGGTCCGAGCTACTCACCTTGGAGATCACAGTGCCACTCTGGGCCCCTATGGCAGCGCCCAACTTTTCATCACTAGCATTACTGCCATGAAGATACAGCTCTGAGCCTCGGTGCAGAAACCAGAAATTCTGAGATTATTGCATATTGCAACATAAAGCGAGGAAAAAAATCCTTGCAACAAAATGACTGTTTATCCAGCTGAGCCAGCAATGCTCAGCCTCAGAGGCTGAATGAAGGTCCCAGGCAGATTTTACAGTCCATGAAGAACTTTCTGCTGCTGCAGCTATATCTCTGTCAGAACTAATCATTTTCTAATGGGTTGCTGGTGTTGGAAAGCTCAAATCCCATGATTCCAGACTGCCCACATCCAAAACAAACCTGTGGTGCAGCCCATATTGTTCTCCTGGACCAGAAATCTTCAGAATGCTTGCAAATGCACAATGTCCTAAGGCTAACTGGCTTTATGAGCAGCTCTTTCTACGGTGCATCTGTAAGTAACAGAAAAACTTCAAAATCTGACCTTGTCCATAAGATAAAGGAAAAGATCACTGGACATGAACTACGCTGGCTTTTGGGAGAAAAGAGATTATCTGAAAGGAAAAATATGAGAGGGAAAGCAACTCCCTTTCTTTTCCTGCAGTGAGACAGTGGGAGAAGAATCAGCTGGTCTTCAGTAACCGAAACTGATTCCAGAATGAGCACTCCCACTTACTCAGAAGTGAACTAGATGCTGTAGGTGGTCACTTTGGAAAGCAGAAAAATCCTATTTTCACATTTAGCCACATACATACACAGAAAGGAAAATATTTAGAATTCTGATAGGCCATGGGTCACAAACTAATCTGGAATCATTACATGACTGTGATGCAATATGCACAATGAGGAGAAATCCAGAAGTGTTATGGATGCTGCACACCCTTTCTGAAATATCCAACATCAGTCACCAAGAAAGAAGCATATCAATAAAGTGAACATTTTCAGTTTTATGATGGCATATCTTAACGTGTTGAATGCTTGTGATTTTTTGCCTAGCCCAAAGCTGTGAAAAACAGTACAATTCCTACTTTCCATCCTTCTTGTGAGAATTCCAGTTGGAGGAGCTAATAAATACAGAAAAATGCTGTACTTGTTTTCTTAGAGAACTGTGAAATTATATACGGCAACGCTGCTCGTATGTTTATTAATCCAGAAAGTTATTTGCTATGTATGGCACTTGCTTCTTTTCCTCTTTATCTTAATTTGAAATGCAATTAAAATATACAGCAATGCTTATTACATATGGAAATGAGACGCACGAGGGGAAATAAATGTCTTGTAAATTCCCAAGAAGTTGCTCCTTAACTTCATAATTTAACTAAATAAATGTAATTAGCAGTGTGCACACTCAGCACAAATGCAAAATAATACACGCTTGCATGTAATAATATACATGCATCAAATGCCAGCTCTTCTTTCGGTCTTGTTGGCAACAGGAATCTCAGTATTACTCATTCTCTAAGTTGGAGCAAATTACAAACCTCTCCTAGTGCTTCTACTTCAAGAGACGAAAAGCTGAGCAGGAGCAGAACTACTGACCCTTCTTTCCCATATCTGGTTTTAAAAAAATAAAAAATAATAATAATAAAAAAAACAATTAACTAACCAGCCAGAATTCATAATTCCATTCCAGACTCAAAAGGATGAAGCCTGGTTCCTCCACAGATCCATGTGTCACAGAGCAGAGATTAGTAGTGCTGCAGGTACACCTGCATGAGCATGGGCCTGGAAAGCAGCCAGGAGTGCTGTGGTCCTTACAGGCTCAGGTTGGTGCAAGCTTGAGGCTGGTGTATTCAACAGGTTGTAGAAAATTAACCTCGTTTTTCTGCTATGCTGTCTTGCAGATACTTCTACTTTTTTTTATGCCAGTTAGCACCCAGGCTGGACTTTTCCTGGGTTTACCCAGTCTCCCCAACTTCACTATTTTCACACACTGGTGAGATTTTAAGGTAGGTAAATTAAGAGAACTGCTGGAGTATTAGATAAGCTGCCCTGCATTGGTAGCATTTTGCTCTCCAATCTGTCTGCAGAAGCAATGTTTAAAATGAAGTTCTTTATCCATCCATAAGAGATGGCTGTGGGACTGAGCTTGTGGTACTCTTGGGGCCTTCCTGCCTTTTCCATGTCCCCAAACTGGAGCCACATTCTTGGTGGAAAGACTGGCAGAACAGGAATTAGGGAGTAACTAGGGAGCTGGTTTTCTGAGCAATGAGGTCCTTGGAGTTTTAAAGAAACTGAGGCTCATCTCCCTTCAGTACAGAAACTCATACTTGCATAAAGACCATTCTTAGAAATAGCAGTTCTGGGAGTTTTCAGCCCTCTGGAGGACCTTGGCTGTCACCAGGGAAGATGCTGGACACCTTTCAGGATTCATTTCAGTCAGGAAGGCTGTTCTATGAAAAACTATGGACATTTTAACCCTGTGCTGGCAATGGAGGGGCTTTGCTCTCAGAAGGTCACTATACAACGCTCAGGCTTAGTCTGAGCAAGGTGACTAAACCCAAGAAATTTTCTGGCATTCAAAAGGGAATGAGGCTTCCCATTCTGTGTGAATGTGCCAATCTTTCCCATCTTTGGAAGGGGTTCTAGTTTCAAGCCACACTTTTGTGCAGAAACCAAGTACCTGCCTGTGGCTCCTCTTCAGTCTGGGAAAGTCTTCCTTAGAGCTCTATCCTCTATCAAAAAACAGTAATCCTGAGCTGTGGACCCCCGGCTTGTTCATCACACTGTATTCATGGACTCGGTAAAGCAACAGGGAGATGGTCCTTCACATGAAAGCATGGGTCTGAAAACCCTGCCATAAACCTGATTTGAGTTGAAGAGGTGATAATGGTGACCCCAAAAGGAGGCAAAGAACAAACTTCTTAGTGCTTGTGTTGGCGGTCTGAATCCTGGCTGACGGAAGCCTCCCAGAGATGCAACTAGTGGGGACTTGTTCACCATTCTGTAAGCTGGATCCTACCTGTGCAGTCCAAACAGACAAACAATGATAGCCACCTGTCCCAGATTAGTTCCCACAATTATAGCACTGCCTGACTAGGTCCCACCTGGAATGTCCTTTGATATTAACTTCTTTCTTGTTGCAGAGGCCATAGATGGGCTAGGGGCATCAGCCTAAGGATGTTCATAACTCCACTAGAACGCCCATTCAGTGCCACCAGCTTTCTTCAAGACCAGACCAAGTAATTACAGTGCTAGGTACTAACAACGCAGATAAGACTAACACAGAAATTCAGAACAAAACTTGGGAGAACTTGCTAATTGTCTGGGCAAACGGAGAAAGTTACAGCAAGCAATATTAACTGGTCACAACAACAGTGGCCCACATGAAAAACAATAAACCTCCTGACAATAAACCAGTGTGATTCATGCAGATACCATTTCCAACTCACTGCAGTACATATATGGGAACTCACTTGGGAAAGGCATCTACTGACAAACAACACTACATCCTCTTAGCTTAGCAGCGCCTTCCCTTGCCAGTAGCAGGGCCTGGTGCCCTCCCTTGGGGACATGGTCAAAGACCCCTCTCTAGGGAAGGGAACAGCACACACAGGCAGTGGGGTTGTGAGGTCAGGGCTCAAAGTGAGGAAAGTGGCAGGAGGGCACAGCCCTAGCTGCAGGCCTATAGCTTCTCCAGACAGAGGCTCCAGTGCTTCAGCCCATGTGGGAGAGGAAGACAGCCCATGCCTCCTGCCTCCTAATGGTGGGAGGTGAGGACCCCCAGAGGGATGCTGCTGCTGCTTCTGCTGCTGCTGGCAGTAATGGTGGTGGCCACAAGGGCCAGCTGTACCCTGCACTGCATCAGGCCCAGAACTGCCAGCCTGGCAAGGGAAGGAATAGTCTCCCTCTGCTCTGTGCAGCCTCACCTTGAGCACTGGGTGCAGTTTGGGTGGCACAATGTAAGAAGAACATAAAACTGTGACAGAGCATACAAAAGAGGGGGGAGGGGATTTAAAAATATGATGAAGGAGAAGCTGCGGACCTTTTGGGTGCTCAACGCAGAGCAGAGAAGCTGCGGCTGCAGCTCCTCACAGAGAGTGGAGGGCAGCGCTGAGCTCTGCTCTCTGTGACAGCAACAAGGCCCAAGGGAACGGCATGGAGCTGTGTCAGGGGAGGGGCA